>JAWQEG010008008.1:0-10000 GCA_033782935.1 Petrolisthes cinctipes
CTCTCTCTCTCTCTCTCTCTCTCTCTCTATTATAATAATAATAATAATAATAATAACAATAATATAAATAATAATTAGTAACTAGTTTAAGGGTTTGTTTATTGACGAATTGGAATTTACTCTGCATCTCCCACCAATGCTACAAACAGATCCTTTAAAGGGGAGAGAATACTTTTGGTGGCTTCTGATTCCTCCTGACCATGCCACTAAACAAGCTCCTTAATGAGGGACCCTGTGATGTACTCAGAAAATTGGAGGTTAATAATAATGAGTCCTTCAAATATTGCCACCAAACACACGCTACCTATATATATGGAAGGAGCTTGTTTCATGGCAATGGTCAGGGGGAATCAGAAGCGCCTCAAATTTTTCTTACACGATCACAGGTTCCCTTAAGAATATTTACCTACCTACCTACTTACCTACCTACTTACCTTTGGGGGTGAAGTGGAGGGAGGGGGGCGTTGTTCTGCAGCATCCAGGCCAACACAACAGTCGTAATAATGTCTGTAGAGTAAATAATTCTGTAAACCTCTATTTCAGTGACCAAGTTTTTTATTATTATTATTATTATTATTATTATTATTATTATTATTATTATTATTATTATTATTGTTTTTTTGTTTTTTTAAGCCTCTATTTCAGTGACCAAGATTTTTATTATTATAATTTTTTTGTTTTAAGCCTCTATTTCAGTGACCAAGTTTATTTTATTTATTTATTTATTTATTTTTAATCATAGCTGTACAATCATGATCAAAAGTCCTGCATCTGGTGAATGAAAGCGAACTACCAATTGTATGAATCCTATGAAATTATTTTGGAATGCAGAAATCGAAATGCAGCTATACTTATGCATTATTATTATTATTATTATTATTATTTTTTTTTTTTTTTTTCAGTTTCATTCAAAGGTGTTGTAGGACTATTGAGAGTGACTGTACATCCATACCTTCTCTGTGGAGTTGGAGGAGGAATATTTTCAAGAGGATGAAGAGGAAAATGATGAGGATGAGGAGTAGGATAATATTGTCAAAGGGTGAGGGGGAGGATGTTGATAAGGATGGGGAGTAGGATAATATAGTGAAGAGGTAGAAGAGGATGAGGGAGTAGGATAATATTGTCAAGAGGTAGAGGAGAAGGATGAGGGAGTAGGATAATAATATGTAGAGGTAGAAGAGGATGAGGGAGTAGGATAATGTGTAGAGGGAGAGGAGGATGAGGATGAGGGAGTAAGATAATATTGTCAAAGAGGTAGAGGAGTAGGATGACGAGGAGAAGGATGAGGGAGTAGGATAATAATATGTAGAGGTAGAGGAGAAGGATGAGGGAGTAGGATAACGAGAAGGATGAGGTAATAGGATAATAATGTGTAGAGGTAAAGGAGGAGGATGAGGGAGTAGGATAACGAGAAGGATGAAGGAGTAGGATAATAATATGTAGAGGTAGAGGTGAAGGATGAGGGAGTAGGATAATAATGTGTAGAGGTAGAGGAGGATGAGGGAGTAGGATAATAATAGGTAGAGGAACAAATAAAACTCAGGGATTACCAATCTAATAGTTTTCTGTATTTTTTTATTTTGCAAAATGTTGGGCAGCCCACGACCCCTGTACAAGTAGAGAGTTAGAGTAAGAGATAAAGTGAGTCACATTCTGGTATTTATATTATAGAGAAAGGAGGGGGGGGAAGGGAGGTGAGGATGGTAGGAAAAGAGAGAGAGGGGGGAAGGAGAAAGGTGTACAAGAGTGTGTGTGTGCGTGTGTATGAGAGAGAGAGAGAGAGAGAGAGAGAGAGAGAGAGAGAGAGAGAGAGAGAGAGAGAGAATGAATGTGTGTGTGTGTCTGGTGGTGGTGTGTGAGAGAGAGGAGAGAGAGAGAGAGAGAGAGAGAGAGAGAGAGAGAGAGAGAGAGAGAGAGATAGTTTCAGTTTCGTGGTGGACAGAGAGAGAGAAGTGAAAGTTTAATGACTAGACACTATAAAAATATGAATGACCAAAGGAGCAAATCTCAAAAGAAAATAAAGAAAAAAAATACGAAGCGAAGAGGAAGAGAGAAAGGGGAGGAGATGAAAAAATCCGGATTGCACAAAGGATAGCACGAATAATTGAGAAGACACATTTTTTGAAAGGGAAGAAAAGAGAGAATACTTAATGATATGGAAAATGAAAGGAAAGACGTGAATAAAAAAATAGTGGATATGAGAGAGAGAGAGAGAGAGAGAGAGAGAGAGAGAGAGAGAGAGAGAGAGAGAGAGAGAGAGAGAGAGAGAGAGAGGATGTGCAAGGAGGGGAAAATATAGTAGAGAGAGAGAGAGAGAGAGAGAGAGAGAGAGAGAGAGAGAGAGAGAGAGAGAGAGAGAGAGGATATGCAGGGAGGGAAAAAATAGTAGCGATGGAAAGATATGGAAAGAGAATGACAGAGGACAACGAGAGAGAGAGAGAGAGAGAGAGAGAGAGAGAGAGAGAGAGAGAGAGAGAGAGAGAGAGGAGTGGAGAAATGAAGAGCGAGTGGGGAAAGAGACCAGCTGAGCGAAAAATGGTGAGTGATCGATGAAGCAGGGGATGAAATAGGTGGGTAATGACCGTGGTTTCTCTTCATTTAGTCACTTTTTCATTAACATTCGAATGGTTTGCAGGTGGTAGTTTGATTTCAGAGTTTATTATATATATTATTATGTTGGTATTGTATTTTATTATTATTTTATTTTGTTATTATGTTTTATTATTATTGTTGTATTTTATTATTATTTTATTATTAATATTTTTATTTTTTTATTTTTTCATTAACATTCGAATGGTTTAGAGGTTGTAGTTAGATTTCAGAGTTTATTTTATTATTATTATTATTATTATTATTATTATTATTATTATTATTATTATTATTATTATTATTATTATTATTATTATTATTGTTGTTATTATTATTATTATTATTATATATATATATTTTTTTTAGATCTCCCTACAAGGCCTTACTACGAATGACAGCAGAGAAGAGAGGGGGAATAAAGAGGAGAAACAGTATTTTTGAGACACAAGGAAAGAATGAGTAGAAGGAAAGATTAAACCATTTTAATGAAAGGGTTTGTGTGATATTAAGGGGACACACACACACACACACACACACACACACACACACACACACACACACACACACACACACACACACACACACACACACACACACACACACACAGGGTCAGAAAATCACCTAGTGTGTATGGTAATAATAACAGAAGAATGGGAACACACACACACACACACACACACACACACACACACACACACACACACACGCACACGCACACACACACACAGAAAAGAATGATGTTGGACACTGACAGATACCATTTTTAGCTCAGCATTATTGGTCAGTAGACATTTAAAGAAATCAGTAGGAGGGAGAAGTATAGGAGGAGGGTAAAGGAAGGAGTAGGGAAGGAAAGGGGAGGAGAGGAAGAGAAAGAGTAACGTGTAAATAGGAGGAGGAAGGCTGTAGATGGAAGTAAGGGAGTAGAGAAGGAGGGAAGTAGAAGAAGTAAGAAGGAAGGAGGGAGGTAGTGAGTGTTGAAAAAGGAGAAGAGGAGGAGGAGGAGGAGGAGTAAGAAGAAAGGGAATAAAAGAGGGATGGAGGGAGCGAAGGAGGGAAGTCAGAGAAGTAAGAAGGAAGGAAGGAAGGGGGGAAGGGAGTGAGATGGAGGGAGAGGAGGAGGGAAGTAAGGAAAGTAAGAAGGAAGGAAGGGGGGGAAGGAGTGAGATGGAGGGAGAGAAGGAGGGAAGTCAGAGAAGTAAGAAGGTAGGAAAGAAAGGGGGGAGAAGGAGGGAAGTAAGGAAAGTAAGAAGGAAGGAAGGAAGGAAGGGGGGGAGGGAGTGAGATGGAGGGAGAGAAGGAGGGAAGTAAGAAAAGTAAGAAGGAAGGTAGGAAGGGGGGGAGGAAGTGAGATGGAGGGAGAGAAGGAGGGAAGTAAGAAAAGTAAGAAGGAAGGAAGGGGGGGAAGGGAGTGAGATGGAGGGAGAGAAGGAAGGAAGGGGGGGAAGGGAGTGAGATGGAGGGAGAGAAGGAAGGAAGGGGGGGAGGGAGTGAGATGAAGAGAGAGAAGGAGGGAAATAAGAAAAGTAAGAAGGAAGGTAGGAAGGGGGGAAGGGAGTGAGATGGAGGGAGAGAAGGAAGGAAGGGGGGGAAGGGAGTGAGATGGAGGGAGAGAAGGAAGGAAGGGGGAGAAGGGAGTGAGATGGAGGGAGAGAAGGAGGGAAGTAAGAAAAGTAAGAAGGAAGGAAGGGAGTGAGATGGAGGGAGAGAAGGAAGGAAGGGGGGGAGGGAGTGAAGAATCAGGAGGAGGGGGGGATTAGTAAGAACAATAACAAACAAACAATCGTAAAATTAAGAACCACGATGTTTTTTCTTACTTAAATTATTATATCTTCAGAAGAAACTCCACCAACAAACAGACTTAGTAAACATTAATTCAGTCCTTAGGGGGATAATTATACAGTGTTGGTAATTCTGTAGCAAATGATTTCTGCAAACTATTCCAAGCAACAGGACACCATTATATTTGGTTAGTATGGTTCTGTTTCCTGGCATACTTTGGAGGAATCAAGGCTCTTATAGGTACCAAAAGTGTACTACCTACTACCCCCTTAAGGGACCCTGTGATGTTGTCAAAAAAAATTGGAGGTTAGCGAGTCCTTGAAATATTGCCACGAAACACACACACACACACACCTATATGGAAGGAGCTTGTTATTTCGTGGTATAGTCAGGAGGAATCAGAAGCCCCCAATTTTCATACACGAACCAACACAGGGTCCTTAAGGGGGTGCGGAAGTAGGGGACAGGCTTGGGGGGGTGGTGTGGAGGAGGGGGGGGGTTTGGGGGGTGCGGGAATAGGATAGGGGGACAGGCTTGGGGTGGGTAGAAAGCCTGTCCCCTATTCCTGCCCGCCACCCCCCCCACCCCCAAGCCTGTCCCCCCTATTCCCGCACCCCCCCACCCCCAAGCCTGTCCCCCTTATTCACGCACCCCCCTTAATTAATTAATATGTGTGTATCTCAGCCCAGACCCTCTTATACCTCAGTTATTTTGAGGGTATTATTATTTATTCACACTGGCCCAATATTTTCGAGTCCCACATCTGTCTGTCAATGGTGTAACAGTCCAATTTCAACATGAGTGAGTTAACCTTGTAGTAATCTTGCTAATCAATAGATGGTGTATTTATTTCTCACTATCGCTGGCTGGCTGGTGGAGATTGGCTTGAGAGAGGTGAGGAGAGGAGGTGCCAGAACTCCTTCCTTACACTCCCTTTCCTACTATATCTTGCACCACTCCTCCTCTTCTCCCTTGTTCTGCACCACTCCTCCTCTACCTTGTCTTGCACTCTCCCTCTTCCTTGTAATGCACTCCTCTCCCTTGTCATGCACTCTCCCTCTCCCTTGTCATGCACTCCTCCTCTCCCATATCTTGCAATCCCCCTTCTATATCTTACAATCCCCCTCTCCCATACCCTAAACTCTCCCACTCTCCATTTTTTTGTTTTAACTGAGATACCTACACCATTTTTCGACAAGCAAGGACACACACAAGGACATAATAATACCAGGGAACTTCTGAATGAATTATTGGACTCTACTATGACACACACACCTCCAGTCACCAACCAACCAACCACTAACTACTATTACTTATCTCTCTCTCTATACACGGACCTTGAAAAAAAAAATCACTCCCACTTCCTCCAGTTTCCCTAAACTCGTTTTGCACAGATTTGGTTGTCTGTTTCCTGGCTTGTATATTTTGGAGGAATCAGTGTGTGACCTAAGTCGACCCCTTGTATATACAGAGAAGTTTAATTAAGGGGGTGCGGGAATATGGGGACGGGGTTTAGGGGGGTGCGTTTTTTTTTTTTTTTGGGTGGGTCGGGTGGGTTTTGGGGGAGTGTGGGAGTAGGGGAATTGGCTTGGGGGGAGGGGTTTAGGGGGGTGCGGGGGGTTATGGGTGGGTAGGGGGGGGTTTTAGGGAGTGCGGGAGTAGGGGGATAGGCTTGGGGGTGGGGGGGTTTAGTGGGGTGCGGGAATAGGGGGACAGGCTTTCTACCCACCTCAAGCCTGTCCCCCTATTCCCGCACCCCCCAAGTCCCCCCCCCTCAAGCCTGTCCCCTACTCCCGCAACCCCCCGAAGTCCCCCCCCCACCCCAAGCCTGTCCCCTACTCCCGCACCCCCCCAAGTCCCCCCCCCTCCAAGCCGGTCCCCTACTCCCGCACCCCCCCCCCCCCAAGTCCCCCACCCCAAAGCCTGTCCCTTATTCCCGCACCCCCCCAAGTCCCCCCCCCAAGCCTGTCCCCTACTCCCGCACCCCCTCAAGTCCCCCCCCCTTCAAGCCTGTCCCCTACCCCCGCACCCCCTTAAGGACCCTGTAATCGTGTCATATGGAACTTGGTGGCTTTTGATTCCTCCTCGCTGTGCCACGAAACAAACAAACAAACTCCTTCAATGTAGGTGTGTGTGTTTCGGGGAAGTTTTAGAAGCACTCACTAACCTCCAATTTTCTGACTACATCATGGTGGGTTTCCTTGCTAGTGTATGTGACTGGAGTTTTGTGTACAATAGCATCTTCTAAACATAACAGTCGTAATTTGTCAGGGAAATATTTACCTGTAGAAAATAAAAACACGTTGTCAAATATTACCTGTCAATAATAATAATAATAAATAATAGTGATGAAAATGATAAATAATAGAAGTAATAGTAGTATAGTAGTATTCAGTAACTCCTGTAGTATATATATATTTTTTTATTATATTAATATATGAATGAGTCGACTGCCTTCCCCCAGTGAAATTAAACAGAAAAAATATACATAGTGACAATGTTGAAATAATAGGGTTTATAATTAATAAGCCTATAAAGTTGACAAGACATCTGTTTTGTTTCTCTCCTCATTCAGTGAAGTATGTACAAAAAAGTCTTACCTATTGAAGGTTCCATACAAAATAGATATTATTATTATTATTATTACTCTGTACATTGATTTCGCCTTGATATATTATTATTATTATTATTATTATTATTTATTTATTATTATTTATTACTAATAGTTAGTATGTATGTATAGAGAGGATGAGACAACGCTTCTCTTCTTCACTATAAACAAACTCATATTCTTATTTAGTCTTTTTATCTCAAATTTCCCAATCCAGCTTTCCTTCTTTATCATTTTTCACCTGAACAAAATATCGCTTCACAAACATACATACATACATCTCTCCAGGGAGTGTTAAAAGAAAACATTCATTATTATATAAAAACAAAATCACTGATGAATTCACTGATTTCTAAAATAATTCGTAATTCAGTTTCCAGGGTAAAAAAAAAAAAAAAAAAACACTTTGTTTATAAAAGCAAAATCACTCAGGGAATCAGTGGTCCTTATTTGTCTGAAATGAATCACTCTTTCCAGGAAAATACACTCGTAAACAAATTACTCCACTTTTCAATGGAGTAAAAAGTTAATGGAAATCAGTGGACCTTAGTTTCCACAAAAAAAAAAAAATAATAATATTGATAAAATATAAATTAAAGCTCCGAGCCTCGAAATGAAAAATACTTCTCGGTTTCCAGAAAGTTAAGATGAAACAAAAATGCCTTTCTTTTTCATAAACTTTCTCAAACAAACTCAAGCCTTCACCACCACCACCACCACCACCACTCATCCATTTCTTTACTTAAAAGGGGCATAAGAATTATTATTATTTGTCGCTGAGTTGGAGGCCACAGATTCCTCCAAGCTACGCCACGAAACAAACTCCATCGGTGTAGTAGATGGTGGTTTGTTGTTGTGTAGCTTGGAGGACACACACACACACACACACACACACACACACACACACACACACACACACACACACACTATCACAAACACACACACACTATCACACACACACACACACTATCACACACACACACACACTATCACACACACACACACACACTATCACACACACACACACACACACACACACACACACACACACACACACACACACACACTATCACACACTAACACACACACACACACACACACACACACACACACTATCACAACACACACACACACACAATCACAACACACACACACACACACAATCACAACACACACACACACACACACACACACACACTATCACACACACATACACCCTATCACACACACACACACACACACACACACACACACACACACACACACACACACACACACACACACTATCACACACACACACACACACACACACACACACACACACAGGCCCCTTATTTATAACACGTTCAGAAGAGATCGTTCATCCACACTTCTTTTTGGTATTGTTGCATTTTTTCTACACAGAGGAAGTAACTTTGGTCTGGGTTCTGTTTACCTTCCACGTTTTCTTTTTTTTTTCTTTGGTTCTTTGACTATGTTATAATTATACTGTACATATATATCTTTTTTTTTTTTTTTGGTATATTTCTACCCCTATATACGTAACAAACCCTGTGCACGTTATTTTTCCTTAGTAATAGTATATCTGCAGTTTAGTTACTGTTTTTTTTTAGTTTTGTGACCATAGAAAGTGAGACTATAGAATAAAAAAATAAAAAAAAACAGTTCTCACAGTGTATCGTATATATATAGTTTCGTCTGTCACACACACATACACAAACACACTCAAGTTTTTTCCAACATGGTTCCTCTCAGAAATCTCAGATTGTCCGAACGTTTTCCAGTTCTCGTGAGAAACATTTTTTTTTTCTGTTGGAATTTGGAAACGTTTTTTTTTTTTTACTATCATCATCGTTTCCGTAATATGAAAACGTTTTTTGGAAGAGTCACTGTCACTGGAGAAAACACGTGGTTTCTCGTTCGGTTCGTGAATAAGTGAGGCCAGGGTATAGATAGGTAGGTAGGTAGGTAAGTAGGTAGGTAGGTATGTTGGTTTTTGGTGGGTCGGTGGGTTTTTTGTGTTTGGTCGTATTTAGTTAAGATTATTTTAGTTTGTAGGTGTTTGAGGAAGTTAGTTTGTTTGTAGAGGGAGTTAGGTACGTGTGTGGGAGGATTTGTGGTTTCTGGTTGTAGTCTGGTTTGAATTATTTGGTTTGGTGAGTAGGTGGTTGATTTGTGTGTGTGTGGGTTTGATAGTTTTGTGGAATATTAGTGTGTGTGTGTGTGTAGATCGGGTAGTTAAAGTGTAGAGATAAGTAACTACGTGTGGTGGACAAGGAACGTACGAGTTTATATTGGTGAATTAGAAAGGTCAGATTATTGTAGTGAATGTAGAAAGTTTTGTTGGTAGATATTTGTGTGTTGGATATGTGTGTAGAGTGAGTTGATGGAAGGGTAAATTTGTGGTGATGTGGTACGTTGGTGATTTTGATTGATTTAATGCTGTTAATGTATAAGTTGATGTTGTGTTAAGTAGGTAAGTAGTAAGGTGTGAGGGTCATAAGTTGATGTTGTATTAAGTAGGTAAGTAGTAAGGTGTGAGGGTCGTAAGTTGATGTTGTATTAAGTAGGTAAGTAGTAAGGTGTGAGGGTCATAAGTAAGTAGTTATGTGTGAGGTGAGTGTCATTACTTGTGTGTGTAGGTCAGGGAAGGGAAGGGAAGGGCACCAGGTCAGGCTGTTGGGGTGATGGGGTCAACTCACACCTGCGTGCCTTGGGGTGCCTGGGCTGGTGGGGGTGGCTGCTGGGCCGGGGTCTCCACATAGCCTTCGTCGGGGGAGTATAGGACCCGGGTACCTGGGGAGTCTGGATGGTCACACCAGGTGCTCCCGTTGGTCATGTTGTTAGGGTCCTCGTCACCCCAACCCTCAGGAGGTGGGGGCTTCGGGGGGTCAAGGGGGCGGTAATTATCAGGTAAGGAGTTGTCATAAACACGGCCACCTTGCTCGGCATAACAACACTGACTTCCACCACAGGAACTCAGGAGGTTATCAAAGCTACACCCGTCACCCCCTATCC
>JAWQEG010008009.1:0-25698 GCA_033782935.1 Petrolisthes cinctipes
GTGTATATGTATTTGCTTGTTTGCTTGTTGATTCGTGTTTTTATTTGTTTATTGTTATTATAGTTTTATGTGATGTCCTTAGGCACAAGGCGTGAAGAACGTAAACATACTTGTTATGTTTGTTTATTTATCGTCTTTTTGCCCAGGGGGAGGAGGGAAGAACAGAAGAGGCAAACAGCTCTGCGGTTTGCGAAATGAAGATGACAACCAATTTGGCACATGATGTAGCCACTCCATCATTCGCAATTGCACATAAGAAGGCAATCCTGTGTCTCTCTTCACTTTCATTTACATAAGTGTACGCACTGTGGCCGACCAGCAAAAACGCTTAATAATACTAGTAGACGTAAAAAGGTGAGATGAAAAAAAAAACGTGGGAACTGTGGGTGGAGGTTAATGTCCTGGGGAAGAGCACCGCTATACCTCGTAAGAGAGAGAGAGAGAGAGAGAGAGAGAGAGAGAGAGAGAGAGAGAGAGAGAGAGAGAGAGAGAGAGAGAGAGGTAACTGTGGGAGTAACAGAGAACAGTTAGTTGTTACCTCTCCTCTACTTTACCTACCTACTTCTAATCTACCTCTTCTCCACCTACCTACCTACCTACATTTCTCCCTCTCTTGTATCTTTACCTCTCTCCACCTACCTCCCTATCTCCCTCCTGTCTTTACCTCTCCTCCACCTACCTACCTCCTCTTCTCCACTTACCTTCCTACTTACTTACCTACCTACCTACCTCTCCTCCAACTACCAACCTCCCTATACCTCCTGTAGCGACTCAGACTAACTAACTAACTAACTAACTAACTAACTAACTAACGTAACTAACTAACAAGATCTTAATCCCTAAATAACATCTTATCCTTACATCTTCGTCCTTGTACCACTCTCACATACTACTAATTTCAGACACACTACTCCTCTCACATACTACTCCTCTCACACACTACTCCTCTCACACACTACTCCTCTCACACACTACTCTTCTCACACTACTCCTCTCACACACTACTCTTCTCACACACTACTCCTCTCACACACTACTCCTCTCACACACTACTCCTCTCACACACTACCTCTCTCACACACTACTACTCTTCTCACACACTACTCCTTTCACACACTACTCCTCTCACACACTACTCCTCTCACACACTACTACTCTCACATACTACAACAACTCTCACATACTACAACAACTCTCACACATTCCAGACTCTTATCCTTTTCCGCCCCACCACCATCACCACGACCACTTTATCACCTTCTCTCCCTCGTCATACCTAGGGAGGATTTTGTAGGCCTAGGGCGGTCTTCTTTCATCCTCAAATCAGTCAATAATCATCCATCCGTTTCAACTTGTTTTTCTTAATTTTCTTTCCTCTCATTATCATTCTTCTCTGTCTTATTTATTTCTCCAACTCAATTTATTTTCTTTTTCCTCTTCCTCCTCCTTCCTTTTCTTCTTCTTCCTGCCCCTCCTCCTCTCTCCCTCCTCTTCTCCTTCTTCTTCCCGCCCCTCCTCCTCTCTCCTCTTTTCCTCCTCCCTCCCCTCATCCTCCCTCCTCATCCTCCTCATCCTGAAGCAAGGTGGTGTGACGTCGAGGCTGAAGGTGAAGGATGTGGAGACTCAATTAGTGTCGTGGTGTGTGTGTGTGTGTGTGTGTGTGTGTGTGTGTGTGTGTGTGTGTGTCATTTTCAAGTGAATGTGTTTTTGTATATTCATGGATATTTATACTTTATTTATTTATACTTTTTTTATTTACGTTCTGTGTGAAAAAAAAATGTAAGATTACCAGGTTTGATTCTTGTGAAGTTTTCATTTTGGTGGTTAGAAGGACATAAACACATATAGAATACAGGGTTCAATACACGTGATGCAATAAGGAGAGCCATACACGAAAGAGTTTTTTTTTTTTATTATAGAATAGGCTAGGCCAGTGCATGGATGGAATTTCGTCTGCCACGTTAAATATCGTTGTTTGTTTCAAGTGGGTAACGAATAAAGTTGTTATGGTGTTATTATTATATTATATTATATGGTGTTATTGTTGCATGTTATAGAGAGTCTTGCATTCCATTGATGTATGTATGTGAGGGCCTTGTTGCATGCTATAGAGAGTCTTGCATTCCATTGATGTATGTATGGGAGGCCTTGTTGCATGCTATAGAGAGTCTTGCATTCCATTGACGTATGTATGGTAGGGCCTTGTTGCATGCTATAGAGAGTCTTGCATTCCATTGATGTATATAAGTGGGGACGTGTTGCATGCTAGTGAACTTTTCCTGACGATGAGTGTTGCTTGGTAGTGCCACAGGGTGTTGTATGTTTGTGAGGAGAATGCTTCATGTTAGTGCAAACTGATTACAATGAATCTTCAAACAATTAATCCTTGCCAGGTTGTTTGATTTTACTAACTACACAACTGCGAGTAAAAGGGAAGGATTAGCAAAGTGATGTTCAACGCATACGAATAGAGAACAGGAGTGATTATTGCATGCGAGTGAAGAGTAGGGGTTGCATGCGAGTGGAGAGAGCGAGTGTTGCATTTTTGCGAGCGGTGCATGCAAATGAAGAATGGTGTTAGTGAGACTGGTGTGGCTAACGTGTCCGTCCGTCCGTCCGTCCGTCGTGTTGTGGTGGGCAGTGGCATGCATTCCACTTGGTGTTATCTCTCTTACACGCCCGCCACCCTGCCGCCTGGTGTGTGTGTGTATGTGTGTGTACTCTCCGTAGTGCAAAGGCTGTGATCAGAGGTAGCAGCGCCCCGAGTGATGGAGATATATCGAGGGAGATATAATGTCAGGGTCGGGGGATGAAGAGAGCGTCCTCCCCCGCCAGGCAAGAATGGACCGGGCCGCCACCACGCCGTGCATCAGCCAGATACTTCAGTGTTGTCCACGGCGTCGGAAGGTGTGGACTTGTGCTCGGCTCAGCAGCATCTCCTGTCTGCGTGGCTGGCTGAGCTCAGCATTGTGCTTTTGTGTCTGTCGATGATTTAGCTCGACACTGTGCAGGAAGCTTAGGGAGAGTGCCTTCACTCCATAGTGAGAAGTGTTTAGTGTAGTGATGGTTAAAGGATAGTATATTGCTATGTACGATTGTGCGAGCGGAGTCCCCCTTACCAGCGCCGCGTCCAAACCTCGCGAGGACGCCCAACGCCAGGCCCTAAGGAGCAACGTCTTGGCCTCGGCCCCTCAAGAAAACGTCCACGACCTCGACCTCAACATGAACTCTGGATATTCCCTCTACTCTCAGGTAGGAACGAGTTAAACAAGGGCACGTGTACACCGTCACATATCAGTCTGGTAGGCGAAAACACACAACCATTTACCCCAAAGTCAAAAAATATCTCCTCCTGTAACAAGTGTTCTTACGTATTCAATTCTCTTAGTGTGACCTGACGAAAAGGAATATATCTTGTGCTGGGAAATTAAAGTACCTGAAGGTGTATACAGGTCGTAAATGTGTGGACGGGTCAGCTGGCTGGTTGGCTGGCTGGCTGGCTGGGGTGAGGCAGGAAGGCAGCATGTGGCATCACCCAGCCAACCTACCACCAACTCTCGCATCATCATCATCATCAACAACACTTTTTCTTTAACTCGCTCGTTTGCTCCTTCTTTCTATCTTGTATGGGTTATTGTATGTCCTTGGGGATTTGTTTCGATCGTATAGGTAGCCTTGAGGGTGTGGTGCGTAGGCCTTGAGAAGCGACAGGGGTGTGAAGTGGTGTGTGTAGTTCTCGCGCCAAGTGCAGAGAGAGGTAAACAAAGTGTGCTGCTGCTGCCTGCCTGGTGTAGAGGGAGGGTGGAGGCTACGCTGCTGCTCCCTCCCTCTCTCCCTCTCTCCTCTCCCTTCATCTTTCTTCCCTTCCTTCCCCTTCCAGCTCACATCAGTAACCTCTCTCTTTGCTACATTCTTCCTCATATTATTATCTCCAATCCCGTTATCTCTCCGTCCCTTACTGTTTCCTTTCCTTTTCCCTTTCATCTGTTTCTTTCCACCCAGCCTCCCTACCTCATCTCCAGTCATACCCATCCCCTCTCCCTCATATTGCTTTTCTTTTACTTCCCTGATCCTCTTAACTAATTATCTCGTTTGCCCTATACACTTCACTGCAATATCTCCATCATACCCTTCACTGTACTCTTGTTTCCCTCTCTACCCTTCCTCTTTCTCCTACCTCTCCCCTACAGTACAGTACCACATAGCCGTCGATACTACCAAAACACTTGCACACTCGTGATCATTTTCGGGGAAGGGGATATCTCGCTTTACTTCGTGTCCTACTGCTTACTAGATCCAGAGACCATGGTATAAACAAACAAACACACTCCCCTCTGGACTTTTGACCCATATGAGGTAGAAGGCTAATTCAGATATGATAGCCTAGACAAGTGCCTTAGGATATAATATACAGGAGATCATTGAAACACTCGCTTAGGGTAGTAGTGTCTCCAATGATTTTCGCGTGGTGTTATCATTGCGATTCTATCATTGTATAAGCTTTATATAATCTTCTGCAGTGTGATATTATGTTCCAACGTTTTCCACATCCCTCTGCTCGTACCCTGTTCCATCCCATGTGTGCTGAGTCTGATACCGGAACGTACTTTACCACTAATTTAAACATGCGGTACCACACTGACAAAAATTATATGGCTACCGGTAAGAGCACACCCATATCAACAACCCTTATGTAATGTATTAAAAAAGAGGTTGTGTGAAGTTGACCACCCCATTTCAGCAAGGTTTTAGTTTCGCCCATCAATATGCAATCCCATAATCGTTAGCCAGTCAGTTAATCTTTAGTTTATTGTGGCCTTTACTATTTTTAATGGAATATTATGGTGAGGGTGATGACAATTTCCAAACCCTGCTGCTTGCTGACCTGTTAATTTTTGTTGTGTAATGTGATTGCTAGTCAAACGCGGGGAAAATAATAACAAACAGAAAACGGGGTAATTTTGGTGTAATATTATGATAATTTGAGGACAGCCAAAAAAAAATAAAAAGCATCAGAATTACAAACACAGCAAGAGGAAATCCGTTAAAGTGTTTTACTTGGCGAACTACACGGCATCACAGCGTGGCATTCTGACATACAAGAATAGTCCGTTGTGACAGGAAATTCCCGCCATTTCTTCGACATGATTATGCATACATTTCCATGACAATATGGCGGTATCGTGTTGTAGGCTATGCACGTTGGTTGGTTGTGCGAGTTGACAGGTATTATAAAAATAAATTATTGTGTACGTATAATTAAACCGTAAAGTACATTCTACATTAGAATGTATAATGTTTGTATTTAGTTCGAAGTTGGGGAAAAAAGGAACAAACAGCTAGCTTATCGTACTCTTCACAACCCTTTAGAATTTTTTTTCTCTCTCTCTCTCTCTCTCTCTCTCTGAATTATGGTAATGGTTATTTTCCGTTCCACCTTCATGTTACCGAAGTGTACCATAGGTCAGTTGGTTGACGTATGACTTGGCTGATGTGACGTAAATGAATGTAGTTCCGCCCTGGTAAACAAGCTTTATCTAGGCCTTACAGTGCTGTGTTTGGTTAGTGAGGGAAATTCAAGACTGTACACGTGTGGTATCAGTAGTTACTATTTGGGAATTGTTGGTTTTTGTGTTGAACTTTGAAATTATGTAGAATGTGGCCTGATGTGTTGTGGTTGTAATGTTGCAGTGGCAGATTTTCAAGCCTCCTAAAAATCGTGTGTGTTTTAAATGATATAGGCTGACGAATGGAATAGTTACCAGGATGTGAGACATAAGTGTTGTCAACCACCCTTTAAGTTAACTTCTTCCATGATGCCACCACTCAAACTTAATTCCTGTAAACGAAAACGACAAAATGTGCTCTCCAGAACCGCTGCGTCATAGGGCACGAATATTTTTTTTTCTTTTTCTTTTTGGTATCTTGCTTTTGCCTTTTGAGCTACCCTTGTTTTTGCCACGTCTCTCACAGGCCGGGGCGCGAAAAGAAAGGGACCATCATTTTTGAACCCGCCGGGAGATGCTCCAAAATTCCAACTCCAACTGGATATCTGCACGAACGGAAAGCCGTAGCTGTGAGCAACATTTTTGCAATGGCGGGGCAGTTTTCAGTCGTGCCTTGGTAAAACTTTCTACTGCGTGTGTGTGTGTGTTTGTGTGTGTAGATTCTATGGCTGATAACTCTTTTAATCATACGTGTTTATTAACTTTTCGCACATTGTTCCTCCGGTTGACTCTTGAGTAAAACCAACTGGTGTTAGTGGTGGTTGAGGGGTACTGGAGAAGGTTGTACTGCAGGTGATAGTGAGTGAGTGAGTGAGTGAGGGAGCGAGCGTGACAGGGGCATAGGCTACACCCAGTATTAAGGGAGGTGGTGGTGGGCGATGATAGCCACCAACTTGTTGAGTCAGACATCAACACCTGCAACTTCACCACGCAAAAACTAGTTAGGCTTATTTGACTCATACAACACCCTCTACCTTGATCACACAATGTAAACACTATAGGTTGGTCGAACATTTCCCGCTGCTTCATGTTATATTTTTATTTTTGACGGTAATTGCACTCGGCTGATATAGTCTGTAAAGAGTCATGTGCCCACCTAGCATGGTATTGGCTTATGCATGACCTTTAATCCATGGATGAGAAGTGTGGATGAATCATTTTGGGTTTTCGGCTCTCGTTATCTGTCGTCGGTCAGATAGAGAAAAAAGTACCATTAATTACTCCAGGTTCCGCCCATCAATATTGAGCCGTAGCCACTTTTAATAACGTACAGTAGCCAAATACGACCAGCTTTGTACGTAGCACGAGATTTTATTCACTGTTCTAGCGGGCTATAACCAGCACCCCCACATTGCTATCAAAACAGCGATCTCTCCGCTGGAAGCACAACTGTTTACTGCCACCATAACTGCACCATCATCTCTGCTACCAACACTAGTGCCACTGCTTCCAACATCACCACTCTCACCACCAATACTATACTGTGTGTGTATATATATTATATAGATAGATAGATATGTGTATGTGTAAAATAACTACAGGAGAAATAAGGATAGAGACAAAGTGTATTGCCTCTAAAAGTGTCTCATGCCATAATTTTACGAGCCATTGTCATCCATCCCCAACCTTCAATCAACATATCAATACGAATAGTATCATCCAGTGCTGTTGTATAACCTGTACTTACCATTGCTATCCACCAACAAGTGTGTTCAATATATACACTGCCAACACAAAAACTACCATTGCTAACATCACCACTGCTGCCGGAACCGAAATCGATCTTGTCTGATATTGGCAACACTACCCGTGTATCCTCCATACACACTTCCTTGTGTTGATTTTCCCCTGCTGTAACATGCAATGGTACCTAATGAAAAGGATGATAGCTGCCATGACTACAGTACTAATTATGATCTGTCTTCTGATAATGATGGACGAGGCATCAGTGTTGTTATGTATTTTACTCAAGAAGAGGTGTGTGTGGGTATGGGTGTGTGTGAATCACGGGAGGCAGAAGGGGCAGTTGTTGGAGTTGCGTATGTATGTGTGTTACATGATGGGCAGGCAGGAAGGTAGGAAGGGTAGTGGTTGTTGCATGACAGAGGCGGATGGAGGAGGGACAGCCAGCACACACTACCACTCAGGGCTCCAGAGATGCTTGTCAACACAGCCTCGCCATCATAACCAGGTCTGCTACAGCCCATAAACACGCACCTCTCATTAGCCAGACTCAAGGAACACTGTCATTGACCTCTTCTCTCCCCGCTCGGTGTAGAATCGGTAATACTTAAATGTATGTATGGCATCAATGGTAAGCAAACTGAGTTAATGGTAGAAGTTTATATGTATGGAGCCTGATTTAGAATGGAAGGTTGTGTGTTTGTGTGATTAAAAGTGTATTAAATGGAATATGTCTTAACAGTTACTATGATAGGCCTAACCAGTGGCTGTGTATGGAAACTCTATAGTTAGCCTATGTGCATATAGGAATGAAGGAATATAGATCCTAAACCACCAGTTACTCACTTGATCCAATATTGACTCCTCAAAAATGTTACAAGGCTGTTTGTCTGAGCCAGAAGGAAATTTTGTTTCGGGGAATACCAACCGTACTTGGAATTTTGTAGCTGGGGTGAACAAGGTCTGCTGTATAATAGTACCGTAATACATAGACCTTGAGGCCACCTAAAGTCTCCATTGGTTCAAAAAGTGTGTGTGGCCTCGTAATGGCTTGGGTGGGCTGTCATCCAGAAACCACCTGCTTCAGATTTCGTGCTTCGATTCAGGTGGGCTAGGGATTGTGTACTGTATACCTTAAGTTACCGGTAGATAATTAATTAAGAGTGTCTATGGCTGTCATTCATTCATTAAGTGGCTTGGTTGGACTTGGCTTGGGGTTGTTATAATAGTTTTGTAAGTTTCTGTTCACTTCGTTTCTTACAAGTTAATGGCTTCTGTGAACTCGGCAGTGTACCAACTTGGCACATACGACTTACTTGGCCCTACCGCCGCCTACCGATATTTTTCCTCCGCCATAAACGTTTATAGCCTCAATTAACCTCATGCCAGCCCCGAGGCGCCTTTAGGATTCCACTGCCCGAGATAATAGCTGTTGGCCGAGGGTGAAATCGATAAGATTATCATATAGATGTGAGCGATAACAGTATTTATTGACTCCGCACTGGCCTTTGTTCTGTCGGGCAGCAGTTCCCGGGACCCACATTCTCAAAGACTTGTTGGTTAGTGGCATCGGTTACGCTAATGTCTTCTCTACTCAGGATATACACACTCTTCTCTTTACCTTGATACACACTACCCATGTTTTATCCATAATATGCCTTGATATACAGCGCGGTAGCTAAGTGTATCGTATAAAATAATTTACTGGTAATGTATTGTTTACCAAGAAGTAGATTAGAGCCCTGTTTGCTAAATGTTCACTTCCCAGGACATTCACTTACTTTACTTACCCGAATGTGACCTGCTTTAGTAACTGACCTATACTGTATGTGTCATATATCCTGGAAAACATTTTTGGACAGTAGGCTATGAGTACAGGTCTGTTATTGGCCCAGAATGTGTCAAATATCTTTTCTTCCTATTATGTTCATACTCACTTTGTTTTTTCAAAGAAAGTAAAATGTAAGTAACGATATTTGGAAGTTCGTGGTATTTAGAAGACTTGGACTCCCATATTTTCCTTATCCATAATGTTGGCGATCACATTGTTGTACTTTGTGTTGCTTGATGAACAGTAAAGTAAGTTAGCTTTCCTTTATTATGTAGAAGAATATTGTCTGTTTGTAGGTCGGTTGAAGGTTTGTGCTTTAGTAATGATTCTCTTCCTAGGATTATGAGACTTGACAGAAGGTCAGTCACTGCTTGTTGTCCCTTCTATATGCAGACGTGTGTGTGTGAAGGGTGTGGTGATGCTGGTCATTATCGGGAGGCTATTGTTTGTGTAGAGCTTGGACACTCAAATGCAGCCTTGCTCTTCTTCACGTTTGGGGCCCAGCTACTTACTTGCCCCCCCCCCTCCACCCCCCCATCCCTGTAACACCATCTACCCCTCAGCCTCTGCCTGCCTTATCTGGAGATAGTGGGTTTGAAGTGGTTGTGTACGCGTGCTCACACTGATAACGGCCAAGGTGCACTTGTGACTACCTCACCTCACTCCTCAACTCACTCACCCCCTTGTCGACCCTCTCCGCCTGGCTAATGTATTGCTACTGTACAGTCAACAGACATAATTTCTGACCAACGCGGGAGAAGAAGTGGAGTAAATCAATACGACATCTTACGTTATTGTTAATTAGCTACTGTAAACCAGGATCCTGATAAAAACAGTGAGGGGAGGTGGTCAAGGTTTGTGAATTGAAGACCATAGATTGTGCAAGAAAATCTGTTTATAGTTTTCTGAAATGCAGTAGCCTATACGATATAGTAAGATTATTTGCACAATATAACATTCATTAATCCTTAAATCACCAACATGTTACTTCATTATCTGTTAAAGGAAATGATGACATGCCCTATTGACTTACCCTCCTACGGTTGATGTGGGCAATAGTTTAAGGGATTTGGCTCCCCTTCGATTCCGAGCCGTAAAGGGTTCGGGATTTGGGGGTATCCACGATCAACGCGAGATGATAAAACGTTGGTAAGGAAAGGTTAATTAACTAGGCCCTATCCTTGGATGAACTGGATGGCTGCTGATTCCTCCAAACTAATCCTGACAACTAGACCTGTATAGACCTCTTGGGTACACGAGTAGGGAATCTGTTTTGTAGTATGGTTAGGAGGAATCATTAACCTTCCAACATTTCCCCCTTCAAGTACAGCGTGTAGTAGGGTTATGGGAGATGGGTCGTACTCCTAGAGGGACGTGATGCAGGAGACACGGTTATGCGACCTCCACTTTCCAATAGGCCTACTGTAATGTAGAGAAAATAGGCAACAGCTGGAGACGTAAAATAGAAATATTCCATCTCTCCCTCCCCCCCCCCTTTCCTTCCTTCCTTCCTTCCTTCCAACTCTCTCTCTGTATGTTGGAAACCTAAGGAACACACAGTAGCGACTCCCCCTCTTGCTGCCTGCCATACCATCCGTCTTTCTAGGCAACTTCCTATATTACCTCACCGCCCGTAATGTCTGTTCTTATGGCGTTTCCTCTCCCACTCTCCTGTAGCTTATACCTTTCCTCTCTCTCTCCCTTCCTCTCTCTCTCTCCATACCTACTGTACTATAGGCTGCCTTACCTCTGGATCGGTTGAAGGAAGAGGAATAAGGTGATAATCCGATGAAGAAACTGGGAATGAAAGCCAACCACATGCTGGGTAACCAAGGGTGTGTGTGTAACAAGTCTCAGCTTCCTTAGATTCACTTACTTCTGTCTCTACTTGATTTTTTTATTTTTTTTTTTGTACTGGAATTCTTTGGTGAAAATATTATTATTATTGACAGGTGTTAAAACAATTGTTGCTCATTCTTTCTTACCTTCTTAATCATAACTCATATTCAGCCATTATTATTATTATTCTGTGGTAATTGTTCACGGTATAAAGTTTCATGGGCTATATATCCTGGCCAGAGCATAGAGGAAGATGATTTAATACTTCTATGGGCCAGAATCCTTATAGGTTATCACATAGGCCTAAATCATCATCATCATCATCATCATCATCATCATCGCGGTTTCCGGTGGACATTTGTGTAGGCCTGTGAATATTCCACTTAGGCTGATGTTGGAATCATTAAGAGCAACAACCCACCTGTGAGATACAAGGGAGGAAAGTGGTACCGGTAGGTAACTAACTGGCTACTGTACTGTATGCCGCCCGTGCAAGGAGTGGGAAACAACAAATAGGAAAATTGGTCTACTAAAAAATTGTATACGGTTGAGATGTGATTGAAGATGGTGGTTAACTTATATTAGGCCTACTACCGGTATCTCAATTTTTATTTTTATGTCCTGTCTGTTGTTTTTAGTCTGGTACTGTATGTAGTTTTCTTTTCTTGATATTTCTTAACGTTTCATTCACTCTTACGGCCCTCAGATTAAATATACACATGGTACAGTTGTATGTTGTTGTTATCCTTTGGTGTCTCCTTCCCATCCTCAGTGACATGTACTCGTCATCTCTTTATTTAATCTCAGTGGCGTCTTTCTACATCGTTTCTCTTTCTTTTGTCTCCTATTTTTACGTCCTTTTCTCTCTTCCCTCGCCCTTTCTCTGTCCCTTCTCTTTCTCTGTCTCCCCTTGCCCTTTCTCTTTCTCTCTCTTCCCTCACTCTTTCTATGTCTTCCCTTGCCCTTTCTCTGTCCCTCCTTTTTCTCTGTCTTCCCTCTTTCTCAGTCGCCCCTCTCTTTCCATCTTGTGTCACCCCTTTTTCACTCTCTTCTCTTTCTCTGTCACCCCTCTCTCTTCCCCATCTTGTGTCACCCCCATTCACTCTCTTCCCTCTTTCTTTGTCACCCCTCTTCTTCCCAATCTTGTGTCACCCCTCTTTCACTCTCTTCCCTCTTTCTCTGTCACCCCTCTCTCTTCCCCATCTTATGTCACCCACCCTACCAGCTATCTCCATCACTCGTGCCCCCTCTTAAACACCATCTTCTCCCTTCCTTCCTTCCTTCCTATCCTCCTCCTTCGCCTACTTCACTTATTGTCCTTCTCCCCCACCCATTTCTCGGGAATGGCGGAGTCTAATGGCTGCCGATTAAGTTTCCAACGGTCGTTCGGGTTCCGCGGCTTCCACTTCCCTCGGCCAAGGACGCGGCGGCGGCGGTGGTGGTGGCGGCAGTGATGGTGGCTCAACTCTTGCAAGCTCTCACTCAGTCCCTACCTCCCTCCCTCACTCACTCACTCACTTCTTCACTCTCCTTCATTTCATTCTTCCTCAACTCTCCTTCATTTCGTTCTCTTTCATCCACTACTATTCCTTCCTTTCTTTCATTCCACTCTCCCTCCTTCAATCCTTCAATCTCCTTCGTTTCATTCTCCTTCCTCCATTATTCATTCTTATTCTTCTCCTCCAGTGCCCTTTATTTCATTTCCTCTGTCTTCACATCTTCTCTTCCTACCCTTCACTCCCTTTCTCTCCACCCCAGCCTACCCCAACTCTCATTCCCTCCCAACTTCTCTCCCTCTACTCTCTCTCTCTCTCTCTCTCTCTCTCTCATCCGTCTACTCCGCCTTATTCCTCCTCCCCTTCTACCCTAATATCTTCTTCCTCCCTTCCTTCCTTCCTTCCCCCTCACCCTCTCCTTCACTACCTCTGCTTCCTATATCCTTCCTTCCTCTTTACTCACCTCTCAGGGAAGGAATTTTAAGTCCACATTTAATTTTTTTGCTCCATCCATATTCTCTCTCTCTCTCTCTCTCTCTCTCTCTCTCTCTCTCTCTCTCTCTCTCTCTCTCTCTCTCTCTCTCTCTCTCTCTCCTGTAGCCTATATCCTGTCCTTTTATATAGAAGTTTTCTTTACATTAGTCCTTAATGTTCTCTTCTTCCCATTCTGTTAAGTAGGTACCGTACTTCTTATACTAATGCTACTGCTGCTGTTGTTGGGAGGTGATAGTGTTATGCCAGTGTGTGTGTGTGTGCTGAATTAACACTCGGGCTTGGTTGTCATAGAGTACGTGTAGCGTCTATACCCTTTCATGTTCTGCTGACTCTGTGAAGAAAATGGCAATGTTTATATTTACCCCACAGACACAAAACATTTGATTAGATGTTCACTAATGAGGTAAAGTTTGTGTGTGTGTGTGTGTGAGGGAGGGAGAGAGAGAGAATTGCTGTATAGCTTCTGTGTGTGTGTGTTTTGGTGATGGAGTAGCCTAGCAGCCAACGATAGTTCGAAGAAGGTAAGGGTTGTCTATGGTGGACTAGTGTGGTTTGGTAAGAGCTTAGGCTTAGAGGTATGATGATATGGTGTTAGGTTACCGTGTATAATTAGGGTGGCTGGTGATGATGGTGTGTTGGTGGGGGTGATGGTGTCGGTGGTGGTGATGGTGGTGGTGGCCAAAGGTTACTACGGCGTGACAGAGATCATGTTGGTGTGGCGGTTGGTTGGTTGTCTGGGAGAGTTGGGTGTTGGATGTTATAAAGAAACTGGAGAGAGAAAAATAATTTTGTATCAGACTAGTGTGACGATATTGATGTTGTGAGGGAGACGAAAGTGAGCCAGTGATGAGATGGAAACTGTGCGTAACCTGATATTGACGAGATGATTAGGCTAGTGGGACTGAAGTTATGGTTAGGATGGTAGGCTATGGTAGTGATGCTGATGTATGAAAGGCCATGTTAATAGTGGTGGTGTCTCAGAGCCATTGTTTATAGTGGTGTGAGGGTGACGGTGGTTATGGTGGTGTGACAGTGGTACTAGCAGCAGCAGCAGTAGTAGGGACTCCGCGGTAGCCCTCTCGGGTCGGTTTAAACCTCGCCTCCCCCGGTCCTGCTCTTTGTACACAACAATACGCCAGCCAGCTGCGTCCGAGCTGGGCCAAAAGAGAAAGACTACTACAGAGAGGAGTTGGTTGGTGGGTTAGTTTGCTCCTCCCTCACTCGGTTCTCGCTCCAGCCACGCTTTAGTACCAACACCGAACGTTCTAAACAAATTATGATTATGTTCATGTTTGTTGACAAATGTTCCGAATTTAGGGTTCATTAGGCAATGCTCAATTCTCGTCTATTTTGTTAGTTTCATCAATCTTTGGCATATTATGATTACGTTTGGTGCAACGACAACAATATTTCAGCACATCTTTGAAGGCACGCTTTGTGAGTTTATGTCCTTTGCTTATATCAGGTTTCATCAACGTTCTAGGAAGGAGATTACCAGTTTCCGATTCCTAACGTTCTTAATAATATAATAAGAAGGGTTTGGCTAATGGACGTATACTGGTTTAGCAAGTTTGTAAGGAGGCACTAAGGAGGGTAGTGAGGTTAAATCTCATTACCACAGTACTGAACTATAGTTGTGTAAACCTTTCAGACATGAGATACCGTACCGAAACATTGTATCGTGACTGTACAACCTCAAGGAAAATCCACACAGCAATGACAGCATTCACAAAATGATTTTGGGATCTGTCGCCGTAAATTTCTTATCCCAAATGAAGGAGCATACCGGTATCAATTTAAGACTATAACTTCATGAAAACTAATATCAAATGAAGGACCATATCCAGTTCGAAATACAAAATAGCATAGACTAAGGGATTAAAATTAACGAAATAGGATGTCTTCCTTGGCTTATTTATCAACCAGTTGTGCTTAAGACTGAGGAAATACAGACATCCTCTCTTCACCCGAAAAGTGGCCAGTTACAGAGAGGAAATTGAGGTACGGAAATCTTGTGTTATTATTATATAGCTTCCGTGATCTTTCCCATCGCTGTGGGAAGAGAGGTAGGTGGTAGTGGTGGTGGTGGTGGTGGTGGCCTGGGAAGGGGAGGAGGGGGTGAATGAGTTGGGGAGATTATAGTGGTTTTGCTCTCTCTCTCTCTCTCTCTCTCTCTCTCTCTCTCTCTCTCTCTCTCTCTCTCATTATATTTTTGTGATAAATGTTCCATCCTTCATTCTGTACTACAGTATACTTACCAGTATAAGTGAATGGCCAAGTTGTTTAGAGAGAGAGAGAGAGAGAGATGGTTTTCTGTCCTTGGGAGATTGCCACGGGCCGTGTCAAAAGTTTGCCAGTGTCTGCCTCTACCGTTACATCGTGGGAAACTCAAGAGGAGGTCCAACCAACCCGTGTTGTTTTTGTAGATGGAATGAGGAAGGCTTGGGTCTCTCTCTCTCTCTCTCTCTCTCTCTTGCTGTGGAGAATAGAATGAAGTGCAGACGTTGGTATGGTATAGAGAGGAATGCATTTTTAGAGTATTGTTGTAATTTAAGAGTGACAAAAAGAGGGATGAGGAATTATAGTATGATATCAAATGTGTGTGTGTGTGTGTGTGTAACAAGTGGTGGTGGTGGTGGTGGCGGCAGAGTAATAATATTTTTGTTACTGACTGTTAGAGTTGGTGGAGGTGGTGGTGGTGGTGGGGCCTGACAGATAGTGCTCAAGTGGTTTTGTCTGATAAGCTTTAGGAAATACGATTACGTGTGTGGATCTTTTTATAGTGAAGTAAAATGTAAAGCTACGGTAGTGAGGAGAGAACGTGTGTGTGTGTGTGTGTGTGTTATAGAGTGGATGGTGAGGTGAAAGGTGTTGGTTGGGATGGTGAGGAGTGTGAATATTGATGGTGATGTAAAGGGTATTATAGATTGGTATTATTATCTGGAGTGTGACTGAGTTGGTGAGGTGTGTGAGTATGAATGTTAATGTTGATGTGAAGGGTGTTGTTATAAATGGTAAGGAGTGTGATTGGGTTAGTTGGGAGTGTGAGTATGAATGTTGATAGACTGTAGTTTTAATTGAGTGATCGGCTATGCATGCGCGTGTGGTGAAGAGAGTGAGTGAGGATAGCGAAGAGAGGGAGTGTGGAAGGAGAGGTGAAGAGTGAGTGAGGATAGCGAAGAGAGGGAGTGTGGAAGGAGAGGTGAAGAGTGAGTGAGGATAGCGAAGAGAGGGAGTATGGAAGGAGAGGTGAAGAGTGAGTGAGGATAGCGAAGAGAGGGAGTGTGGAAGGAGAGGTGAAGAGTGAGTGAGGATAGCGAAGAGAGGGAGTGTGGAAGGAGAGGTGAAGAGCGAGTGAAGTGCTGTCGGAGAAGACTGATGGAGTGATCGCTACCCAAAGGAAAGTAGAAGTTACAAATCATCCCGGCATGACTTCTTACTTAATGACCCATGCATGTGTAGTCGACAGGGATGATATATATATATATATATATATATATATATATATATATATATATATATATATATATATATATATATATATATATATATATATATATATTTCTGTATTAAACTTGGAGGTTTGAGTGTAGCTGAGGCAACAAATTACTTCCTACAATCCTTGCCATGGAACAGACTTTGAGGAATTCCGATATTAATGCAAATGAAGGTGACACTGGTTCGGAAGCAGTGTAGTGAACGAGTGGAACAGACATCATATACAAATATTTAATGCAAATAAACTAAATAATATAATATATAGACTGAAACAGAAGATTGGGAGAAAAGTGGAATAATGAGGATGGAACAAGTAATAAGAGGTGTGTGTGGGGAGTGAGGAGGGATTAAGAGGTGTGTGTGTGTGGGAGGGGGAGTGGGGGATGGATAAAGAGGAGGTGTGTGTGTGTGGGAGGGGGAGTGAGGGATGGATAAAGAGGTGTGTGTTTGGTGTGTGGGAGGGGGAGTGAGGGATGGATAAAGAGGAGGTGTGTGTGTGGGAGGGGGAGTGGGGGATGGATAAAGAGGAGGAGGGGGAGTGGGGGGTGAGGGATGGATAAAGAGGTGTGTGTTTGGTGTGAGGGGGGAGTGAGGGATGGATAAAGAGGTGTGTGTGTGTGTGTGGGATGGATAAAGAGGTGTGTGTGAGGGATGGATAAAGAGGTGTGTGTGGGGGGGAGTGAGGGATGGATAAAGAGGTGTGTGTGTGGGGGAGTGAGGGATGGATAAAGAGGTGTGTGTTTGGTGTGTAGGGGGGGGGGGAGTACCATCAGTAGCCTAAGCCTACCAGTACTATAACCATGGAAGCTCCTGCCTTCTCCTTAAAAATCACTTTGTTGTTGAGGTGATGATTACTTTTCACCCACCAACCCTCCTCACTGTCCCCTCTTGTCCTTTCTAACTCATCATTTTCCCTCATCTTTTTTTTTTCTCCCTTTATTTCTCTTCTATCCTCTTATCATTCTCATTTTTTTTTTACACCATCCTCTCCCTCCACCATCTACTTGTCCTCTTCCCTTACCTTCTTACCTTTCTCCCTTCCTCTTCTTTCCTTTTTCCCTTCCTCTTCTTTCCTTTTTCCCTTCCTCTTTTACCTTTTTTCCCTTCCGCTTCTTTCCTTTTTTCCCTTCCTTTTCTTTCTTTTCTCCCTTCCTCTTCTCTCTTTTTTCCCTTCCTCTTCTTTCCTTTTCCACTTCCTCTTTCCTTTTTCCCTTCCTCCTCTTCTTTATTCCCTTCCTCTTCTTTCCTTTCTCCCTTCCTCTTCTTCCTTTTTCCCTTCCTCTTCTTACCTTTCTCCCTTCCTTTTCCCCTTCCTCTTCTTTCCTTTCTCCCTTCCTCTTCTTTCCTTTTCCCCTTCCGCTTCTTCCCTTTCTCCCTTCCTCTTTCCTTTCTCCCTTCCTCTTCTTTTCTTTTTCCCTTCCTTTTCTTTCCTTTTTCCCCTTCATCACTTTCTTATTTTCCTCTTCTCTTTTTTCATTTTTCTCATCTATTTTCCTTTTCTTTTCTTTTTACACTTCCTCTTCTTTCCTATTTTCCTATTCTCTTCTCTTTCCAATCTCCCCTTCTTCTGCTTTCTTCCATATTTCCCTTCCCCCCCCCCTCTAAAAAATAAAAGTAAACAAACACTTGGATGATCACAGTGAGAAGCGTCTAAATTCCTAACACCTTGAATGAGACAACCGGCTTTTATTTGGTTATACTACATTTTCCTCAATTTTTTTGCACTCATTTTTATTATTATGTTCCTTCCTGATTTGTTTTCTTATCATTATTTCCTCCTTCTATCTTTTCCTCCATCTTCATTCTCTTTAACCTCCTTTCTCGTGTGTAAATCCCTTCCTATTCTTCCCTCTCTCTATATCCATCTATTTACCTCACTCTCCCTTCTCCCCCTCCCACCCCTCCCTGCCACACCATAGCTCATATTTTTTCTCGACTTCTCTTGTTCCTCTCTCTTTCTTCTTTCTCATCTCCACTCGCTCTCCCTCTTGCTCCTTACTTACTCTTCTTCTGTACTCCTCTCGTTCCTCCTGCATATTCAAGAGTCAACTACTCTTGTATTTGGTAGTGAAATCAGCAGCAATAGAGATGTGGAGAAGGACTTAGATGTGCTGATCAAGTGACTTCAAATTCTCCAAACAAGTTATTGAATTATAGAAGAAAACTCGAAGGTTCCTAATTTAATTCAAGAGACGGGCGGTGGTGGTGGTGGTGGAGGGTGTGTGAGGAAAACCTTTTATAATATTACTGTATACTTTTATAATATTACTGTATACTTTTATAATATTACTGTATGTTTTTATCACTGTTGGAATACCAATCTCTTTTCTACAGCTTCTTGGTTGGTGTCTCCTCGTTAGGGGTCGTAAGATCTTTTGTTGAGGTGCTGGGCTTACTTGTCCTTATAACTCCCATTTCTTATTCCCCACCTTGCCTTTCGTGTCATCATTGCCCATTCCTTTACTCCCTCCCTCCCTCCCACTCTTTCCCGTCATCACCTTTTCCCTCTCACCAGCAGCAGTCGTCGCCTTCTCCCCTCCCTTCCCCTCCCTTTCCTTCCTCTATCGTCACACATTCCCCTCCCATTCCTCTACCGTCATCCCCTCCCTTCCTCTTCCACTGTCATCACCCCTTCCCTTCCCCTCCCATTCCACTATCGTCAGCCCCTCCCCTCCCCTTCTTCTTTCGTCACCCCTTCCCTTCCCCTGTCGTCAAACCCCACCCTTCCCCTCCCCTCCCCTTCCTCTTTCGTCACCCCTTCCCTTCCCCTCCCCTTCCCCTGTCGTCAAACCCCACCCTTCCCCTCCCCTCCCCTTCCCCTGTCGTCAAACCCCGCCCTTCCCTTCCCATCCCATTCCCCTGTCGTCAAACCTCACCCTTCCCTTCCTATTCCCCTGTCGTCAAACTCACCCTTCCCTTCCTATTCCCCTGTCGTCAAACCTCACCCTTCCCCTCCCATCCCATTCCCCTGTCGTCAAACACTACCCTTCCCCTCCCCTCCCCTTCCCGTATCGTCAAACCCCACCCTTCCCCTCCCATTCCGTGTCGTCAAACCCCACCCCTTCCCTTCCCCTCCCCTTCCCCTGTCGTCAAACCTCACCCTTCCCCTCCCCTTCCCCTGTCGTCAAACCCCACCCTTCCCCTCCCCTTCCCCTGTCGTCAACCCCACCCTTCCCCTCCCCTTCCTCTTTCGTCACCTCCCTTCCCCTTCCCCTCCCATTCCCCTGTCGTCAAACCCCACCCTTCCCCTCCCCTCCCCTCCCCTTCCTCTTTCGTCACCTCCTCCCTTCCTCTCCCTTTCCCCAGGTAGTTTTTTTTTCCCCTTCATTTTCAACGTTAGACCTTTTAGAGATTTTTTTTTGTCCTGCGTCGTGGCTCCTTCCTTCTCTCCCTTCCTGATGTAGGAGCCCAACACACCCCCTTCCCCCCCCAACCCACCCTTCCACGGGATTATTTTTTTGTCCCAGTCCACCAGAGGGAGCGGGGGCATGGCAGGGGGGGGACACATGAGTTACCTGTCACCCGAGTACTGAGAGAGAGAGAGAGAGAGAGAGAGAGACTGTAGGAGGATGGAGTAGGCCTTTATGTAAGTTAAACATTATCACCTCCGTCTTATTCATTCATTCGTTCATTCTCGGTTCTCTCTCTCTCTCTCTCTCTCTCTCTCTCTCTCTCTCTCTCTCTCTCTCTCTCTCTCTCTCTCCGTTGCGTCACGTTAACGGGTTCCCCATTGCAATAGGATTCTTCAGTATTGATTTCCCTCGGCTCCTCTCTTTTCAAAGATGTTTAAGCACCCTATCCTATGATCGTGTATGAAAAATTATTGGAGGTTTCCTGATTCCTCCTGACCATGCCACGAAAACAAGCTCCTTCCCTATAGGTGTGTGTGTTTCGTGGCATTATTTGAAGGACTCGCTTATCTCCAATTTTTTCTGACTACATCACAGGGTCCCTTTTAAGCAATCTTCTTACACTTTTTATATTTTATTTTTTTATACCTACCAGTTCCTTGTGCGTTATCTCGTTTTGGGATGTTCTTTTCCACTCTTAAGTTTATATATATTTACACCAAGCACTTCGCAGTCCTATTATTATTTTTTAAGATTTTATTTTTCTATCTTCATCTTACTGTTCCCTCGTCCATTCTTTTTTTTTTCATATTTTTTTTTTTTTTTTTTTTTTTTTATTCCGTGATTCTTCCCAAGTTTCGTTTTTACTCTTATCTTTATTCTCGCTGTTATTGTTTTTTTTTTTTCAGTCAGTCTGTTTTTATGGTACCGCGTAATGCATTTTTTTTTTTTTTTTTTTTTTTTTTTTTCCTTTCTCTTATCGGGAAATCTGCGGTATTGTTTCTTTCATTTCATTTTCAACGGATATTCTTTCATCTTTCACTTTTTTTTTTTTTTTTTTACCTTCGTCCTATATTATTGTTTCATTGTGTTCGTTTTTGTTTTTCTTTCTTTTAATTTGAGGTGTTCTCGACTTAACTATCCCTCGTTGCTAATTTTTTTTTTTTTTTTTTTTTTTTTTTTATCTTCCAAATGTTTTGTTTCTTTATTTTATAATTAACTAACACTTTCACATGGTATCGTATATACATTCTTTCTGCGTTCCTAAGTCTTTCTTCTTCATTTTTTTTTTTTTTTTATTATTTTCGTCTTTCATCACTTCTTTATCTTTTCTATTTCTTGCGCAAATTTATTATTATGTTATGTCTCCCTTAACCTTGTATATACAATGCCATTATTCCTTTCATTCTTTTATTTTTTTTGTTCTTTCCACATATTCTCCTTTGTTTTCCTTTCCTTATTTTTCTTTGTTTCGCTATTTTCTTTCTCCTTAATTTTCTTTGTTTCGCATTTTCTTTCCTATATTTTCTTTGTTTCGCTTTTTCTTTCACTATATATTTATTTTTTTCGCATTTTCTTCTTTCCCTATTTTATATAACCCTGGAGAAAGAGGAAGAATATACCACCATGCACCGGCCTTTATGTTTTGTCTGACTGTCTGTCAGTGAATTGTGTTGTGTTGTGTTGTGTCGTGTGTGTCTCTGGGGGCATCTCCAGTGACTGAACAAAACTTTTCTGATAGGTGTTGCCCTTGATTACCTCCCCCCCCCCCTCCATGCACCTCCTCCCATAATGCTCTTCTTGCTAACATCCTCCTCATCCCTTCCCTAGGTACAGTCACGAGCACTAATAAGTATTCAGGTGTGCTTCGAATACCGAGAGACATGCAGTAAATAAATGCACAATTTGATCTCCATTGGAATATATAATTAATTTGTTGGTGGATTGGACTTTTCGAAGCTTCAACCAGAGCTGTATACTTATTAGTGCTCGTGACTGTACACCCACACACCACCCCTCATTATCCACTGCCTCGCCCTTCTACCCTATCAATTCTGACCATCCAGGGGTGTTTATATATCAGGGAGGTGGTGTGAAGATGACTTTGGGGTTATACACTGAATGGGACTGCTGGTCTCTGATGGGCCTCTATAAGACAAACTGAAGTATATATTATAGTCTGTGAGTCTTGCATTATCAAGGTTGTTTATTCCTTTGGTGCATGGAAGTGTATTTACCTATCCTTATGTATGTATGCATGTAATGTCTAATGTTGGGGTTAACTTATACTCAGTCTGTAAGCCTTTCAGTATACGGTATGGTATAAATGATCATGGTGGTTGGCAAGAGACGGTCGTAAGGGCAATGTATTGGACAAGTGAGTAGGTAGGTAGACCTTCAGGGAATAATTGTAGTGAAGTGGTAGTTCCGGACAGTTAAGTGTATTGATGGATGGTTTGGGCGAACGTGAAACGGAAAGCCAAACATAAGCCCAGGCAGTGATGATGATGATGATGAAATGGTTAGGGTTGAACAATGTGGTGATGGTGAAGTAGCCATGGTAGGTAGGTAGGCCTGGGCAGGGAGGGATGGAGGCAGGGAGGAAGGGATGGTGATGTAGGTAGGCCTGGGCAGGGAGGAAGGGATGGTGATGTAGGTAGGCCTGGGTAGGGAGGGAGGGATGGTGATGTAGGTAGGCCTGGGCAGGGAGGGAGGGATGGTGATGTAGGTAGGCCTGGGTAGGGAGGGAGGGATGGTGATGTAGGTAGGCCTGGGCAGGGAGGGAGGGATGGTGATGTAGGTAGGCCTGGGTAGGGAGGGAGGGATGGTGATGTAGGTAGGCCTGGGTAGGGAGGGAGGGATGGTGATGTAGGTAGGCCTGGGTAGGGAGGGAGGGATGGTGATGTAGGTAGCCTGGGTAGGGAGGGAGGGATGGTGATGTAGGTAGGCCTGGGTAGGGAGGGAGGGATGGTGATGTAGGTAGGCCTGGGCAGGGAGGGAGGGATGGTGATGTAGGTAGGCCTGGGCAGGGAGGGAGGGATGGTGATGTAGGTAGGCCTGGGTAGGGAGGGAGGGATGGTGATGTAGGTAGGCCTGGGTAGGGAAGGAGGAGGGATGGTGATGTAGGTAGGCCTGGGGCAGGGAGGCAGGGAGTGAGGGAGGTGTGCTTGGTGCCCCAGGGTCCGTAGAGTGAAGTGGTGAGCAGCGTGACCCACATCCTGGCTCTTGCGTGCCAGCCCGAGCGAGGAGCAACTTGCTTGGTTCCGCCTCACTGCTGACCCACGGCTCTCCACTCCTTCCTAACCCCCTCCTCCCCCCCCCCCCCGCTTAACTAACACACACACACACACACACTACATCTACTCCCCCCCCCCCCTTCGCTCCACTCCTTCCTTCCTCCCCAAAACTAACACACACACACCACATCTACCCCCCCCTCCCCCTCGCTCCACTCCTTCCTTCCACCCCAAAACTAACACACACACACCACCTCTACCCCCCCCCACCCCCACCCCCAACACTGCTAACCCACGGTCCTCCCTTTCTCCCCAATTGCACACACTTCCTTCCCCTCAACAGCACAAACCCCTCACCACCAACCACCTTCATTACTGACCTGCCCTGTGCCCACCCCATCCCCTCCCCCTCCCCTCACCACTATTGTACACACCCTTTCATTGCCTTTCATTATCGTGAGCCATTACAGAACGAAAGAGTCATACCCGATACTATCCAGTTCTTTTCATATTCTGTCCATTAATCTACTTCATTTCTTTACTGAGATTTTTCTATACTCTTCTGTCTGTAATTAGTTTCTGTCCGCTGCTATACCTTCTTCTATCAATGAATGACCACTTTGTCAATTTCCATTTCCATCTAAATATTATATCATTTTTACTCAATAACAGCCACTGACAGTCAACACTTAATTACCTCCCGAGAATTAAAAACCCTTGTCTACCACCACACCCACAAACTTCACTATAATCCATCACTTCATTTGCTGCTCCTCCCTTTTTTTTCTGTTTTTTTTTTTTCTATACCTCACCTGTCATCTCCATATCGCTCACATCACCACCACCTCTCTGTGATCACATATAAGTTGTGTTTAGTTATAGTACATTTGGTCTCATATAGTTAATTATCCAGTCACATTACCATTCACACATTTATGATAATACCTCACTTGACCTCATATACCTCAGTGACACACTTATCGCGACCCTATCCTGTATCCCTTTACACGACCTCACTTACTACTGACAGATATACTTACTTCTTCACATTAATTAAGATATAAGTTTCATTCGGACACCCACCCTTAATTTTTATATACATACATACCACCTTCCTTCAGATCCCTCACCTTCAAATCCTTACTCACACTCTCATTCCCACACGCTCTCTTTCGTAAACACCTTTAACTTTGTAATAGTAGGTATGAAAAAGGGATAGTTTAGGTAGTAAGGAGTAAGGGGAAGGCAAGAGATGAATTAGAGGGACGGGAGGATGCAGACAAGTGTATGAAAGAGGTAAAGTAAAGGTATTGACGAAAATATAAAACAGAAGTGGGACATAGTAAAAGTATTCAAAGATTGGGAGAGCGTGCAGAGGAGTGGGAAAGGAGGGAGGGAAGAGTGGGAGAGCGTGTAAAGAAATGGGAAGGAGGAGTGGAAGAGTGTGTAAAGGAATGGGAAAGGAGAGAGGGAGGAAGAATGAGAGAGTGTGTAAAGGAGTGAAGAGTGCGAGAGCGTGTAGAGGAGTGGGAAGGGAGAGGGAGAGGACTGGGTGGGACAATTTCGGGGCCAGAGTTTACAGCCAAACTCCCCCAGTATCCGGAGTGATTATGAGTTGGGTAGTTTTATCGGGGAGTGTCCGGAGCTCGTTATCACCAGTGTCTCGTGTCCTAACTCCTTCCTTCCTTCCCTACTCTGGCTCCCGTGGCTGAAACACACACACACACACACACACACACACACACACACACCTCTGTTTTAAGTGTAGGTTTTGTAGAGGATAATGTGACTATCGTAATGCACTAATTAAAATGTTCAGATAATGCAAAACTGAACCGCATATAGGCACTAAAACCCTCCTTATTTGTAATTAAAGAAGCAATGAAAAGGTGGATTCTATTGGTTTGCTATTTATTGAAGTGTTGGTTGTTAGGGTAATGAAAGAATGAGAATGGTAAAAGAGTCCAGATACTGTGGTGTAGGAGGGAATAGAGTCTGTGAACCGCACGACCTAACCAGGGGTCGGTTCAACACAACACCGTTAAGGGACCCTGTAGTCGATGTAGTCGGAAAATTGGAGGTAAATGAGTCCTTCAAATATTGCCACGAAGTACACACACCTAGCCTGTATGGAAGGAGCGTGTTTCGTGTCACTGTCAGAAGGAATCCGAAGCCACCAATTCCCATACACGATCACAGGGTCCTTAATTAAGTGAAAGTGGAAGTCAGGGACAAGTAAATAATACGAGAACAGTAATAAATGGTAATGGGACACGGGGAGGACTGAGGAAATCAAGAGATGTGATGGGAAAAACGAGGCTATAGCAGGGTGAATGGAAGATATGGGAGCCTAGGGAGAGATAATAATATGAAGCTTGGGAAGGAAGAAGGAAGATGGGAAGGATAGAAAGAATACAGGAAATGGTGATGGGAAATGGACGAGCCAGAGAAAGAGAACAGGTATCAGGGAAGGAATAGGGGGACTCAGGGAAAGTGAACAGGCATCAGGGAGGGAAAAGGGGGATTCAGGGAAGAGTACAGACATCAGGAAAGAGAACAGGAAAAGGGAGATTCAGGGAGAGAGAACAGGCATCAGGGAAGGAAAAGGGGGATTCAGGGGAAAGAAAAGGGAGGATTCAGGGAAGAGTACAGGCATCAGGAAGGAAAAACGGCAGACAGGAGTATAAATTGGAGCCAGAGAGGAAAAAAAAAAATTTGTGAACCTGAGATGGAAAATGGGAGCCGGGGAGGGACTGAAACTAA
>JAWQEG010008010.1:2500-12500 GCA_033782935.1 Petrolisthes cinctipes
CACACACATATGCACTCTCTCTCTCTCTCTCTCTCTCTCTCTCTCTCTCTCTCTCTCTCTCTCTCTCCTCTATTACTACTACTATCTCCTACACACACACAATCTCTCTCTCTCCCTCTCACACACACACACACACACACACACACCCTCTCTCTCTCTCTCTCTCTCTCTCTCTCTCTCTCTCTCTCATCTGACATACATACATACATAAATACATAATATACCAGTGTTTCAGGTGTGTGTGTGTGTGTGTGTGTGTGTAATAATCTGACATACATACATACTACCACACTACCATAACCACAACCACAACCACACACAACCACAACCACCACAACTACAACCACACAATCACAACCACACCACCACCACCATAACCACAACCACACTACCACAACCACACCAATACCACACTACCACAACCACAACCACAACATCACCACCACAACCACTACAACTACCATCTCTTCTCACAACAACAGGTTTGGAGAATTGGGAACTGTTGGTCATCGCCTTCTTCCTAACATTACTCGTGTTGGCTGTTATTGTGGGATGTTGTTATTACACTGTTATTACTACTCTCAGAATAGTCAAGTAAGTTATGTTATTGTTGTGTGTGTGTGTGTGTTATGTTTATGTTATTGTTATGTGTGTGTTATTACTACTCTCAGAATTATAAAGTAAGTTGTTATGTTATGTTATTGTTGTGTGTGTGTTATGTTATGTTTGTGTGTGTGTGTGTGTGTCATAACTGCTCTCAGAATTATAAAGTAAGTTATGTTATGTTTGTGTTATTGTTGTGTGTGTGTGTGTGTTATGTTATGTTTGTGTTATTGTTGTGTGTGTGTGTGTATGTGTATGTTGTTATTACACTGTTATAATTGCTCTCAGAATTATAAAGTAAGTTATGTTATGTTATGTTATGTTTATGTTATTGTTGTGTGTGTGTGTGTGTGTGTGTGTCATAACTGCTCTCAGAATTATAAAGTAAGTTATGTTATGTTTATGTTATGTTGTTATGTGAGTGTTATTACTGCTCTCAGAATTATAAAGTAAGTTATGTTATGTTATGTTTGTGTGTGTGTGTGTTATAACTACTCAGAATAGTCAAGTAAGTTGTTATTATGTGGTGTTATGTTATGAGTGTGTGTTATTATGTGGTGTTATGAGTGTGTGTTATTATTTAGTGTTATGTTATGAGTGTGTGTTATTATGTGGTGTTATGAGTGTGTGTTATTATGTGGTGTTATGAGTGTGTGTTATTATGTGGTGTTATGAGTGTGTGTTATTATGTGGTGTTATGAGTGTGTGTTATTATGTGGTGTTATTTATCTGTGTTGTGTTATGTGTGTGTTATTTTTTTATTGAACAGATTCGCTTGTACTATTGCAGACAAAAATTTCTTTCCACATAGGGGTCACTTAAGTAAATATTTGACTACCATTTTCAGATAGTGAGCTGTATATATATATTTTTTTTTTTATATATTAATCAAGAAGCAGCATCTAACTTCCAGCAAACACACACACACACACAGACAAATTAAAACAATAAAAAAGGAATTATTGTACACGGTTACAATTTATTTATATAGCTTACAAGGTTGGTTAGTATTGTACACTTGTAGTTCGTGGACTGTGTGTGTATGTGTGTGTGTGTGTGTGTGTGTAAAATAGTTATGTAATTGATATTTTGTGTTATGTTACATGTGTTATTGTTATTTCATATTATTACAATCATTACAATACAATTTCTTTCCCCCCCCCACACAGGAGACATCACAAGACCCAACCCAAAGCCGACCCACCACCCACACACAGCTTCGGACAAGAAAACGCACCAAAACAAATGAATAAAGAAATGGCCGGAAAACAATTGATGACGATGGACGAAATGGTGGAAAAACAATTAATGGTGAACGAAATGGCCGGAAAACAATTGATGGTGAACGAAATGGCCGGAAAACAATTAATGATGAACGAAATGGCCGGAAAACAATTAATTATGAACGAAATGGCAGGAAAACAATTGATGGTGAACGAAATGGCCGGAAAACAATTAATGATGAACGAAATGGCCGGAAAACGAATGAGTATCGACACAACAACAACAACAACAACAACAAAGAACAAAAGAGGTACTACAAATGGAAAATTCCCCATATTATTAAACTCATTTAGAGAGAATATAAAAACAGAAGATGTTATAATAAGAAAAGAAACGAGAGAAGATATGAAACGAGAAGAAGAAAAAGATGATGACGATTATTATTATGACGTAATCCCGAGCGAGAGAAAAAAAATAACATCATTATCATCATTTTTAAACCCGTTGAAAAGATTCCACGACAGACGCAGAGGGACTACACACCTAAATAATAATAACAACAATAATAATAATAACAACAACAATAATAATATAAGAATAAGGAGGAACGAAGGAGCGGAGGAGAAATTTAAAATAGGGGAGAACGGAAGAAAGGGATTGAAAGAAGAGGAGAAGTTAAGGAAGGAAATGGAAGAACGATACGCGTGTTTACACCACGTGGTCTACAAGCCTACCAAGTTTATTCTGCCGTTAGAATTAAATCAACACAGACGTCACTCTTATTATTTCGACAGGTCCATTTCCTTCAGTACAGGTAAGAAAAAAAAAAAAAAAAAAAATTATTACATACAGTATATATATATATATTTTTTTTTTTTTTTTTTTTTTTTTTTTTTTTAGTATTATGATTATAGGGTGTTTCATTAATTAAGGGGGTGCTGGAGTAGGGGGGCAGGCTTAGTGGGGGGGGGTGTGTGGGAATAGGGGGACAGGCTTGGGGTGGGTAGAAAGCCTGTCCCCTATTCCTGCACCCCACTAACCCCTCCCCCCGAGCCTGTTCCCCTAGTCCCGCACCCCCCAAAAAAAACCCGACCCCCACAACCCCCCCACACCAAGACTGTTCCCCTACTCCCGCACCCCCCCCCCAAAAAAAACCCCGACCCCCTAAACCCCCCCCCCCCAAGCCTGTTCCCCTACTCCCGCACCCCCCAAAAAAAAAACCCCGACCCCCTAAACCCCCCCCCCAAGCCTGTCCCCCTACTCCCGCACCCCACAAAACCCCCCCAAGCCTGTCCTCCTACTCCGGCACCCCCTAACCCCCCCCCCAAGCCTGTCCCCCTACTCCCGCACCCCCTTAAGACAAAATAATAAATGTATAATAAATTTAATATAACCTTTGTTATATTATTTTGTATTACAGTATATTATATTATTTTGTATTACACTATATTATATTATTTTGTATTACTGTATATAATATTATTTTGTATTACTGTATATTATATTATTTTGTATTACAGTATATTATATTATTTTGTATTACAGTATATACGGTAATAATCTAATATGAATTACTATTATATTAAATTTTTTAGAGCATTGATCTCTCTCTCTCTCTCAATAGGATAATAATAATAATAATAATAATAATAATAATAATAAAATTACTACAGTATTATTATTATTGTTATTGTTATTATTATTACTTATTATTATTGTTGTTATTATTATTATTAATACTTATTGTTATTACTTATTATTGTTATTATTATTATTACTTATTATTATTATTATTATTATTGTTATTATTACTTATTGTTATTATTATTATTATTATTACTTATTGTTATTATTATTATTATTATTATTATTTTCCTTTTAAATAATAATCTGCACCTTTCAAATCCCAAATCAAAGCGTCACTCATAATTCACCGTTTCACTTTAAATGTCCCACACAGAGGTACCCCCCCCAACATTTGGACCCGGGGGTGGTGGTGGGGGGGGTGGAGGGGGGGGTGTGACGAGGAGGGGGGGAGGGTTCGAGAGTTGCAGTTTCACCTCACACCAAAGCAGCGGAATGTCGTGGTCGTCTATGGGGTCGGAGGGAGGGTCGAGTGAACAGGAATCGGCCGAGTGGTATTTACCCATTAAACGACGACAACAATTCAGACCACCAATACACAGAGAGTATGTATTTATTGAATTATTTGTATATACCATTTTATATACGTATTTACACAGTATGTATTATTATTATTATTATTATTATTGTTGTTGTTGTTATTATTACTATTATTATTACTATTATTATTTTTATTATTACTATTATTATTATTACTATTATTATTATTACTATTACTATTATTATTACTATTATTATTAATATTATTATTATTATTATTATTATTATTACTACAACAGTATTATTATTATTATTATTACTATTATTACTATTACTATTATGTGAAAGTGTTAATTAATGTAAGGTTTATTTTTCCCCCACAGTGACATAACAAACAAGACTTCCCGACCATTATTACTAAGAACATCAACCAACTCGGAAAGTGACGAATCTAATTAATTTTAAAAAGAACCCGGTGATTGTCTATGAGAATTTTTGGAGGCTTCTGATTCCACCTGACCATGCCACGAAACACACACACACAAACAAACAAGCTCCTTACATTAGTTGTGTGTGTGTGTGTGTGTTTAGCTCCTTCCATATATTTGTGTGTGTGTGTGTGTGTGTGTGTTTAGCTCCTTCCATATAGGTGTGTGTGTGTGTGTTTGTGTTTAGTTCCTTCTATATAGGTGTATGTGTGTGTGTGTGTTTAGCTCCTTCCATATATTTGTGTGTGTGTGTTTAGTTCCTTCTGTATAGGTGTGTGTGTGTGTGTTTAGTTCCTTCCGTATAGGTGTGTGTGTGTGTGTGTTTGTGTTTAGTTCCTTCCATATATTTGTGTGTGTGTGTGTTTGTGTTTAGTTCCTTCCATATAGGTGTGTGTGTGTGTGTGTGTTTCGTGGCAATATTTGAAGGACTCGTTTACCTCCAATTTTCTGACTACATCACGGAGATTTTCTTGTTGGTGAATTAGAGGAGGTTTTCTGATCACTTAAGGGGGTAATTCGCTTTTGTTACATTGGAGTGCCTTGATTCCTCCAAAGTATGCCAGGAAACAGAACCAGAAGAGCAAAAATAATGGTACTCAGTTGCTTGGAAGAGCTTGGAGGATTCAGTTGCTCCAGATTTACCAAAAAAGAATTACCACCTTCAGTGTTACCAATAGGGGAGGTGTGTGTGTGTTTCGTGGAATAGTTTGGAGGAATCACAAACCTTCCAATTCAACCAACAACTGTGTAGTGTTGGTGGTAAATCTGGAGCAACTGATTCCTCCAAACTATTCCAAGCAACAGGACACCATTATGTTTATTCTTTGGTTCTGTTTCCTGACACACTTTGGAGGAATCAAGGCACTCCAAATTTTCAAGAGGCCCATACCAAATGTATATTATACCTCCTTAACCGGTTTTTCTTCATTAATTAATTCTTTTTTTCTTCTTCTTTTATCCATTTTTTCACATTATTATTTATTAAAGAATATAATTATTATAAACTACATACATTAGTAATATGATAATATTTTAATTAGAATTTCATTGTATATCATATAAAAAATACAAAACCACAACGAAAACATAAAAATTATGTAAATATTTTAATATACAATAAAATTTAACTCTGTTGTAACAACCGTGGTATGTGTTACTATAAGGTGTGAACAGACTCACTTGGACTTGGTAACAATTTATTATTTGCTGCTTACAGGCTTGTAAGTACACTTGTTGTACAGCCACAATCAAATATCCACCAACATGTGTATGATTTTGCAGCACCTCATAACAGTTATTGAAGGGATTGAGTTGACATAAAGTGTTGTATGATTATATTTTGGTATGATACCGATTTATTTAGACAATGGAAGGAAAGTGTTGGTGGTTATTTGATTGTGGCTGTACCTGGACTCAGTTAGTAGGGGAGGTGAGGGTAGCAGTTGTAGGTAGGCGAGCACATTGTAATAGAGAGACTGGATTGTCGTGGGTGACTTGTGTAGGGCAGCTGCAGGAGGGAACGTGGCATTGTCTGGAGCAAACGAGAGTGGCAGTAGGAACAGGAGAGGTGAGTCCAGGCTGGCAGCTAGCAGGAGTGACCCAGGGCGAGGTGTTGCCGGCCCTTTTATACCAGTCGGCTGCCTGGCTAGCCTGCTGTGTACACTGGGTCAAAAAAGTATTGCGCAAGTGGGGTCCGATGGTTCTGTAAATGATCACTACAGCTCATGATAAAGAAGCTCGTTTTCAGTAGCCATCGTCTTTGGAGTCAAAATGATTCACGAGGGAAATGCGCGATACTTTTTTGATCGAGTGTACAGGTGTCTGGGCGGCCGAGTGAGACAAATATGTATAGGAAAGTGTAAGGTGCTCACCGTCTGCTACAAGACAAAGATACAAAGAACAAATAGATAAGAACATACACACACACACACAAACACATGCACTCACACAAACAAAAAGTGAGAGGAACTTTGAACTTATTTTCTTTATTATTAATTTATTTTCTTTTTTTAAGGCATCAACAATATAATCTGTATGTATGTATGTATGTTGTTGTTATTGTTATTATTATTATTATAATAAACTGGGAATGTTTTTTATATAAACACAGCATACAGGTTTATTCATATATTTATTTTATTTGTATTTACAATAATTTTTTCTGGTGCTAATGAAAAGGTAAACACAATCATCAGAAAACGAGAAGAAATACATTGTTTTTTATTTTTATATAGCACAGAATACAGTTTTATTATTTTATTCACATATTTATTTATTCATTTATATTTACAACATCAATTATTCCTTGTGCCTATGAAAAGGTAAACAACAACAACAACTCAGAAAACGAGAACGACATTGTTTTTTTTTTTTTTTTTTTTTTTTTTGTGTGTGTGTAAGCGACGTAAACAAACTGACCAGCAGCAGGAGACTTCAATAGTAAGTGTATTAATTATTATTTATCAGTTTATTTACATCATTATTCAATTATAAGTTATTAAATAGGTGTTATTAGTTATTAAATAGGTGCTAAAAGCATATAAACAACTTTGGAGGTTATAATCGGGAATGTTGTTGTATGTTTGTTGTGGGTGGTGGTTGTTATTGTTTTATGTTTGTTGTGGGTTGTTGTTATTGTTGTTTTATGTTTGTTGTGGGTTGTTATTGTTTTATGTTTGTTGTGGGTTGTTGTTATTGTTGTTGTATGTTTGTTGTATGTTTGTTGTTATTGTTGTTTTATGTTTGTTGTGGGTTGTTGTTATTGTTGTTTTATGTTTGTTGTGGGTTGTTGTATGTTTGTTGTGGGTTGTTGTTATTGTTGTTTTATGTTTGTTGTGGGTTGTTATTGTTGTTTTATGTTTGTTGTGGGCTCCTTCTATATAGGTGTGTGTGTTTGGGTATTTATCTAGAGCAGTGGTCTTCAAAAAGGTCTCTTAAAAAATCTCACATTTTAACATTTAAAATTAACTTTCATATCTCAATTCTACGATTATGTAAATATAAAAATAAATTAAAACAGTTGCCAGTGTTACCAATGATATAAACAGGAATAAAACATGTTAATGGAGGGACGAGATCGGAAAGTTTGCTGCTGTTTTGGGAGATTGCAGGCCATCTTTTACCATTCTATTTTATACCATTTGTAATTATATTTTCTTATTTATATATAGACACATCCAGGTCAGGTTCTCGTTCACCCACTTGTCCATCCTTCACTTAATTAAGGGGGAAGTACAGTGTTGGTAAATCTGGAGTAAATGATTCCTCCAAACTATTCCATGCAACTGAACACCATTATTTTTGTTCATCTGGTCCTGCTGTTTCCTGGCATACTTTGGAGGAATCAAGAGACTCCAAAGTAACAGAAGTGAATTACCCCCTATTAATCTCGTCCACCCAGGTTGAATAGCACTGAGGGCTGATCTAGACTATTGCCGTTTTGTAGCAGTGTTGCCAGCAGATCCGGTTAGGTCCCAGTCAGTCAGTAAGTTAATTGATGCTTCTTCTGCGTCGCCGTCAGTGGGTTAGTTACTTTATTTATCCTTCTGCATCGCCGTCAGTTAGTTAGTTTATCCTTCTGCATCGCCGTCAGTCAGTTAGTTACTTTATTATCCTTCTGTGTCGCCGTCAGTGGGTTAGATACTTTATTTATCCTTCTGCGTCGCCGTCAGTTACAGTTATAGTTACTTTATTTACCCTTCTGCATCGCCGTCAGTCAGTTAGCTTATCCTCCTTCTGCATCGCCGTCAGTCAGTTCTAGTTAGTTGATCATAATGACAGTTCCAACGCCTTGCTGTGGGTGTGTGTAGGTGCAGGAGGTGGGGGGTAGTAGTGGGACAGGAACCTCTCTCATGACACACCTTCGCCGCCTCCAGCCACGCCTCCATCAGCGTCAGGTTTTTGTCTGAGGGAGCCACCAGCAATCCACAAATGGGGGCTAGAAGGGCCTGGGGGTGTTCCGGCTGATGTAGGGAGGGGGGGTGTTGGGGTTGATATAGAGAGGGAGGTGCTAGGTGCTGGGGTAATGAGGGGGAGGTGGGGTGTTGGGGCTGATGTAGGGAGGGGGGGTGTTGGGGTTGATGTAGGGAGGGGGTGCGTTGGGGTTGATGTAGGGAGGGAGGTGCTAGGAGCTGGGGTAATGAGGGGGAGGTGGGGGGTGCTAGGTCGTGTGTGTGTTGGGGCTGGGGTAATGAGAGGGAGGTGGGGGGTGCTATGTCGTGTGTGTGTTGGGGCTGGGGTAATGAGGAGGAGGTGGGGGGTGCTATGTCGTGTGTGTGTTGGGGCTGGGGCAATAAGGGGGAGGTGGGGGGTGCTAGGTCGTGTGTGTGTTGGGGCTGGGGCAATAAGGAGGGGTAGGGGGGTGCCTGGAGACAACATGAGGCAGCACTAGACATAAGAGAATAATATTGATTAAGTGAATATCGAGGGATACCAGCCACCGTTGCCAACATCCCCGTCATATAAACATCATCTATCCAAAAGGGCGGGGTGGAGGCGGCGGCGGCGGCTTTCACGAGGGCTTTGGCGGCTGATCTGGTAGCTAGGTAGGCCCACCCCGCCAGGAAGTCCGGGTAGCGATGCCCTGGGTACTCTGAAGGTGTTACTCTCCACTTTCCACCTTCCCTCTGTGGCTGTAAATCTTTCTGTAACAAACCAGCTGTCCAGGCCTCACTAGGGTTCAGTAGTCGACCCTCACCTCTCGTCTGTAGTGTCCCGTCAGGCCCTAGTGTCAGTCCCGCCCTTAGGAGGTGAGCCACGCCCCACACATCAACCATTATATCGTCATCCATTTTGAGGAGGAAGGTGGCGGAGGCGCAGAAGGAGGCAGACCAACTGAGAGCAAGGGCGTGTTTGTAGGTGAGATTCCTGTAGTGTTCCTTGAGATCGGACACCACTAGATCCCTCTCCTTCGATGCCTCCTTCAGTACCTCACTCACATCTACTGCCGGGTACTCCTTCTGTCCTATGGTACCATCACCCACTATGAACACCCGCCTGGCACCCAACGCCTCCAGGGCTTGTGGGGGCACGTGGGCGCGGTGGGTGTTCCTGAGGGCGGTGTGGGCGGGGTGAGAGATAACCAAGATAAGGAGTAGTAGTGGGTGTTGTGGACAGATGGCAGTGTTACCAAGTAGGGACACTGTGGGCAGGTCTAGAAGTGGGGTAGGGGGTGGATAGAGATAGGGGGGTCCGCGTGGGGGTGGGCGTCTGTGTCGTTGTGGGTGTGGGGGGGATGTGGGAGGGGGTGGTATTCCTCTCTGTCCTCCTACCCACACCATTCCTACCAACAGTGTGATGAAGGTGATGACTGCCACCACTACCACCATCAAACACCATTCTTTTGACAACACCAACATTACCACCACTATCACCACCACCACCACTATCACCACCACCACTATCACCACCACCACTATCACCACCACCACCACTATCACCACCACCACGTAACACCACCATCTTCATCACTATCACCACCACCACGTGACACCATCATCTTCATCACTATCACCACCACCACGTAACACCACCATCCTCATCACTATCACCACCACGCGTCG
>JAWQEG010008011.1:0-21819 GCA_033782935.1 Petrolisthes cinctipes
AAAGAGGGAGAGAGAGGCAGTGAGGGGAAAAAAGCGAGAGGGATACACCTCGGGGACACAGGTTCACCTCGGCCATATACCAATTCAGTGCGACCCGTAATAATTTTGAAAAATGGTCTTCCTTTTTCCCAATATAATCAGCGTGGTGTGAGCGTGGAAAAGGTATTTTTCCTGAATAAATTCTCGAAGTAGTTATAAAAGTGTGAAGTAGAACCAGTTTAAATTCGAATACGTAAGCAACATAAATGTATGAACGGTTTCTGAAAAAATATTAGTTGGTCAAAGAATCTCCCACACAAAATAAAAGTGGAATGAATGTTTGTGTGAATGTGAGATCTAAATTACAAACGTTTTCGCTGAGTAAAAATGAAAGCTAAAGCGATACTGTGTTGTTGTTGATTCTACGTTACTTGTGTGTGTTTGTGTGTGTCAGGGAGCGCTTTTATGTCTCTCTATTTTGTGTACTTGTGTAGGAGTAAGGATGTCAAATTACACACACAACTTGATGCTCACGAATGTTTGTGCGATTCTGGGTGCAAAGGTTGGAGTGGGTTTTATGAATTTGTTCATATGTATGTGGGTTGTATGTATGTACAGTCGGCCTCAGGAATTCGTACACAGAGCATTGGTTATAAGGGATTTTTTATACTGCACATACTGTAGGCATTGTTCTGCTGACTGGTTCAAGTATTAACCAGATAACATTACTAGGAAAGTGTGTTGTTAGGAATTTAATGTTCTCAATTTTCTAGTTGTTACGAACCCTTGATGTCACAGTGGTGTATACGAATTCCTGAGGCCGACTGTACGTAGTTCTAAATGTGTATGCATGTATGTATGTATGTCTTTCGGTAGTAAGTAGGTAGGTACTGTATGTAGGCGTGTGTATGTGCCACTTACAATTAATCTTACGGTTGGAAGATAAGGTGAGCAACCTCCATTAAATAATAAGAATTTAAGAAACTGCAGAAGGTCATTTTTGTCCAGTTCATGGTAGCTTCTGATATTCTGATATAGACCCATCCCTTCAAGTCCATGTATCTATCCAGCCTATTTTTGAAACCATGAAATGTCATTGTATTTATTACCTTGTATCTTTCGAAGATTCTTCCACTAGTTCGCTACTCTATTTTAGAACAAATATCTTCCTATTTCGTGTCTAAAACGGAAATTTTCAAGTCTAAATTCGTTTGTGCTTTTTCTATTTTGGTAATTCACTCTTGGTACCTTGTGTAAATTTGATGCGTTGAACTTTTTCATCCATTACAACACCTTACTCTAATCACCCTTCACCCTACGTCTTTCTAGTGAGTGCAGGTCAAGCAGTTTTAGTTTTTCTTCATATGAGTGATTTCTAAGGTTGTGAATAATTTTATTCATCTTTCTTTGTACGCCCTCCTGTAATTTGATATCCATCCTGTAGAGTGGGCACCAAAACTGTACTGTATAATCCAAGTGCTGTTGAACCAAAGCTTGGTAGAACAGTCGTATGTATAACTTTGTCCGTTCAAATATTTACGCTTCTGGATATGAACATTGGTATGCTATTGGCTTTGTTGCAGATATAAAGGCACTGCTTACCAGGTTCAAAGTCACAACTCCAAAATCCTTTTCATATATAGAATGACCTAAACTGTGTTATCTATTTCATGATTTTGCTACTTTGATCCAGCGCAGACTAAGAAGTGACTTAATCTAAGTGTTTAAAATAATCATACACATCGACAATATGAATTGCAACAACTACATCACAATTGACCAAACAAATTACACAAGAGGTAACTGTTGTAAAATCATCGGCAAATCCTTCAGCTCACACGAGGCCAAGAATATCTTCTTCAAAAGAGTAGTAAACCTTGTGGAAAAGTCTTCCTCATGAAACCATACACTGCAGCACCGTAGATTGGTAAAAAAATTCGCCTAAATAAACACCTCGCTGGCAGTCCACGGCTCACCTGCATTTGTAAGAGAATTATTTTTGTTGTGATGCTTGGTGGGCGGGGGGGGGGGGGTAACTGGATGTGCAAGATATGAGTGACCCTTGACCCACGGAGGTCGAAATATTTCACTTCTATTGGTTGTGGCTGATGTCAAGGGATGCTTCTAGGAATGTGTGACAATTCTCTGCCACAAGAAGTAGTCTTGTTCGGATGATGTGGGGAGTTGTTGTCCACCCTGGGTATTGCCTAAATATTTGGTGATCACTGCCCTTTGTGCCGAAGCAATAATTTTTCTGAACATTTTTTTTTTTTAGCTATAGTATATGAACCTTCCTGCTGTCTTATATAAATTCCATTCTAGTTTTTCCATACTACATGGTATCTTTACCTTTCCTACTGGCTTCCACTGGAGGGAGTGGTGGGTGCAGAGGAGCCTTCTTCTCTGCTATACTTTCCCTCACTCTTGTAGGTTAGTCAGAATAGCAAACCCAGGCAGCCTCGAAAAGACCAGTAGGTCTGTTGTTGTTTGAATCTCCTCTCTCTCTCTCTCTCTCTCTCTCTCTCTCTCTCTCTTCTCTCTCTCTCTCTCTCTCTCTCTCTCTCTCTTCTCTCTCTCTCCTCTCTCTCTCTCTCTCTCTCTCTCTCCTCTCTCTCTCTCTCTCTCTCTCTCTCTCTCTCTCTCTCCTCTCTCTCTCTCTCTCTCTCTCTCTCTCCTCTCTCTCTCTCTCTCTCTCTCTCTCTCTCTCTCGACAACCACCTTGCCGTCGGTGAGAGAGCTTGTGTGATCTGTTTGAATTTTGCTAGCTATGCTGGGGGACATTTAGTCCAGTTGGGTTACCCGTGCCAGAAAGGTAGCGTTATTAGGATCCTGACTAAGAGTTGTCAAATCTTCATGTTAATATTAAGTTTCACAACTGCTCTTCAACTGTCCTAACAAAAAAAAACAAAAAAAAAAAAAAAACATTTCATCACTTTCTATATAAGTTTTTATTGTTAAGGACCTCACCAGCTACCTTATGCCGTGTGAGAAGGGAGGCTTTGGAACCTTCTAAAACAACGCCTTTAACGCTCACAGGTTTCGAAAGGGCTGAGATTGAAGGGATCTCAGGCGTGTGGGGTACGAGTATGGAGATGCCTCAGGACCCCCGTAAGTATTCTCTTAGATTAATAAGCCTGACCAGCTCCCTGTGACCGTTCTTAGGTGCCTAAAGGCTCGACTGCTCTTTGGTGAGAGAGCTTTCGTGCCTCGCTGGCTGCCAGGCCAGTAAAAGATCTCGGATTAAGTCGTGGACATTTAGTTTTACTATTTGCTTTAAGTTTGGCCGCGGATGGAGGATTAGTAGGGATTAGTAGGACGACGGTTACACTTCAAGCACCCCTGTCGAAAAATCAGAGTCCCATTTACTTAGGACTCTTGTGCTGCTCAGTTGGGACCTGCGGCACGATTGGGGCCGTCCGGCCCAGGGGAGACCTTAGGGTTGGTGTGCTTGGCTCATAAGGTTTCTGTTGGCCGAACGACCGAAAACCTTCTAGAAGTAGGCGGATGAGACTTATGCGAGACCAAATCACATTACCCTTACTTTTGTATTATTGGTCTGAAATTGAATTAGAGCGAGATGACTGGTCCATCAGCAAGAAAATTTACATGTACTACATGCAAGGTGTACCGCTGGTGTGAGGACTTCAGCGGGAGGAGTGCGAGCGACCTAGACTCCTCGAGTGTCTGCGACTTTTGCAAACTCGAGGAGAGGTTGATGAAGCACATCTCACTGCTCACGAAGGAGAACAACTCCCTAAAGGAGGAAGTTCTCCGAATGGACTCACAGAGGTGTGACTGCCATGTGAGAGACAAGGCAGTCCAAGAAGCTTCTTCACCGGAGAGCTCCACCACGGCGGTAAAGACCAAGAAGAAGAAGAACAAGAAGAAGAAGAACAAGAAGAAGAACAACAACAAGAAGAAGAACAACAGTGAAGAGGGAAAAGAGACTGCAGAAGGAAAAGAGACTGCAGAAAAGTGTGATGGAAAAGAGGAGGGGAATATGGAGAAGGGAGAAAAACCCAAGACAGTTGAGGAGGGATTAGAGGAAAGTGAGGAATCAAATAAGAAGGAAAAGAAAATGAAGAAGGTAAAGAAGACGAAGAAGAAGCAACCTGGAGGAAGTGACGAGCCCGGCAGGAATTCAAAAAACTCTCGGGTTCCTCACAAGGCATCTCGTGCTCCTACCAAGGAGAGGCCTGTGGATATACACATTGTAGGTGATTCCCAGGCACGAGGGCTGCAACCCCTAATGGCAGATCGCCTTCACACTTCTGTGAAGGTGAATTGTTTGCCAGGTTATGGCAATGCTGACCTCCGAAAGGAAGCTGAGAGGATCCAAACGTCCAGATCTGCTGTCATTGCACTCATGGTGAGTGGTAATGACATCTACCTGAGAAATGGTAGAGTAGGCATGACCGAAGGAGTCCTCTCGGATGTGCTCGGTGCAGTAGATGACTGTGGGTTAAAAACCCGCAGAAGGGTAGTTGTTGGCATGCTCCCAAGGAGAGGCCCTTTAGGGACTGCTCTGTCAAAGAACATTGCAGTAAATTCAGCGCCTGGCTGATTTGTGTACTGCCGAGGGGGTGTTCTTTGTGGACCCCTACACCTCACTCTTGGTAGAGACGACCTCTACCAGAGGGATGGTACACATCTCTCACTAAAGGGGAAAGAAGTGCTTTCCAAATTAATGGAAGACGTCGTCCGACGATGTCTCAGGAGCACTCGACCGAGCGTGGAGGAGAGCCCTCGTCGCTATGCTAGAGTGACCCCAGAGAAGACATTCGCTGAGATCCTGAAGAAGGATATCCCAGCACTACCAAGACAATGTCCAAACCTGGAAACGGAGGAGTATAGGGAGCCCTGCAGTTGGGGGTTCCCTGAAGGTTCTATTGTTCAACGCCAGGTCCATCCGAAACAAGTTTTTGGAACTGCGGGCCCTCGTTGCGACAGAGGAACCCGAGATGGTGGCCATAACGGAGTCATGGTTGAGAACCTCAGACAGAGATCTTGAAGGGGAATTCGTGATTCCAGGCTACCAACTCTTCCACAAAGATAGAGAGGACAGAGGGGGTGGTGGTGTGCTGTTGTATGTAAAGAACTCCATCAAATCGATGACCTGCAACATCACATCGAACCCACGAGCTCCTTGGAGTTGACCTAGAAATAGGCACTGCAAAATACAGAACCCTGCTGCTTTATAGACCCCCTGGACAACTCAATGAGATGGACAGGGACCTATACCAGTTGCTGGGTGAACTAGTGGACGGCAGGGTGTGCATCCTTATGGGGGACTTCAACACACATGTTGACTGGGAAACCAGAGAGCCCTCTGCCGAGAACACACCACTCTTGGAGTTTGTAAATGATGAATTCCTCACTCAATGGGTAAGGGAGCCAACAAGAGGTGCTAACATACTCGACTTGGTCCTCACCTCCGAGGATGACATCATTCAAGACCTCTCTGTAAACGAAGAAATAGGTGGAAGCGACCACAAGCTTATAAGATTTTCAGTTAAGGTCCCTAATATGGAGTCCGTGACCCCGGTGCATAGAAAATTAGACATGGGGAGAGCGAACTTTGCAGGTCTTCGTGAAAGCGTTGCTGAAATGGAACTAGAAGAGGGAGAGAGTGCTGATGATCTGTGGAGGTCATTCTTGTCTTCCTTCATGGAACTTCAGTCGCGCTTTATTCCTCTGAAGGGAACAGGTCAGAAGTTCATTCAACCTAAGTGGTTTAATCGGGAATCCGTAACCTACTAAGGGAGAGGAGAACTGCGTATCGTCGAGCGAAGACATCTGGGGACTTTGACGGTCATAGAAGACTGAATCGAAACGTGAAGTCCAAAATAAGGGCGGCTAAGCGTGCTGAGGAGGTCCGTGTGGCTAGACTCTGCAAAGAGAACCCCAAGGAGTTTTTCAGTTATGTGAATGGCCGTAAACCAATCCGACGCAGGATCGGTCCCTTGGTGAATGAGGATGGAGCATTGATGCACTCTGATGCAGAAAATGCTAACCTCTTAAATGAGTACTTCTCTTCAGTGTTCTCTGAGGAGAGTGGTCCCATTCCCGAACCTTTGGACTCCTTCAGTGAGAAGTTGGAGTCAATGGTCTTCACCCAAGAAGAAATCGAGAGAAAAATAATCGAATTAAAAGCAACAAGTCCCCCGGTCCGGATAGGTTCTTACCTAGAGTGTTGAAAGAAGTGCATGGTGAAGTATCACGGCACCTGTGCATGGTCTTCAACAGGGTAATCCAGACTGGATTCGTTCCTAGAGACTGGCGTGAGTCAGAGGTGACTCCTATCTTCAAGAAGGGATATGCTAGCCAACCGTCAAACTACAGACCCATCAGTTTAACCTCGATAGTCTGTAAACTCATGGAGAGCATCATGGTGGAAAAAATAACAGCACACTTAGAATCAAATTTGCTACTGAGGGGTTCCCAGCATGGGTTCCGGCAGCACCGGTCATGCCTCACAAATCTGGTGGAATTCTTCCATTTTGTTTTCAGTGAGCATGATCGGGATAAAGCGGTCGATGTTGTCTACTTAGACTTTCAGAAAGCCTTTGATAAGGTACCCCACCGCCGCCTCCTTCGGAAAGTGCGTGCACTGGGCATAGACGGAAATGTGGCAAATTGGATAGAGAACTGGCTAAGTGACAGACGGCAGCGGGTGGTAGTGAATGGACAGCTTCAGAGTGGGTGCCCGTTACTAGCGGTGTTCCTCAAGGTTCTGTTCTGGGACCACTACTGTTTATCATCTATGTTAATGACGTGGATGGTGACATGGTTGCCAAGATTTCCAAATTCGCCGATGATACTAAGCTTGGTATGAATGTCGCGAAAGAAGGAAATACTACCCGCTTACAAGAAGATCTTAGGAAGATCGGGGAGTGGTCTGACACGTGGCAAATGCCATTTAACGTGAACAAATGCAAAGTTATGCATATAGGCCACAGAAACCCCCGAACAGAGTATAACCTTAAGGGCAATGCTCTCGTAAGCACTGATACTGAGAAAGACTTGGGTGTAACTATCACCAGCGACCTCAAGTTCTCAAAGCAGTGTATTGAGGCTGAGAAGAAAGCCCAAAGGATGTTAGGGTACATAAAGCGACAGTTTGGATACCGGAACAAGGAGATAGTACTTTGTCTGTACAATTCCCTTGTCCGACCGCACCTGGAGTATGCAGTCCAGTTTTGGAGTCCTTCTTACCGAAAGGATATCGCGAGATTGGAACGAGTGCAAGCCAGGGCAACCAAACTTATACCCTCTCTTAGACACAAGAGCTATAAAGATCGGTTGTTAGAACTCGACCTGTTCTCTTTGGAAACACGGAGACTGCGTGGTCAGCTTATCGAAGTGTTTAAAATACTACGAGGCTTTGACAATGTAGACTACAGGGACATTTTCCAACTCAGTGAGGGCACAACCAGGAATCATGGCTACAAACTTGAACTGAAGCGATACAACCGTGATCTGTGTGGTAAGTGTTCTTTACATATAGCATCTGCGGTACTTGGAACGCGCTTCCTGCTGATGTAGTCAACAGCAACTCTGTGGATCAGTTCAAGTCCAGATTAGACAAAGCCTTAAATCACCGTCTAGGTGTTTAAGCCGTTGTGCGAGTGTTCCTTGATGGTTTCACATAACACATTCGAGGACGGTCGCCTACTTGCGCAACTAAACCCACAGGTACCCTCTTTGTATGGATCGTAAGGTCCCCTAGGGTACTTCTTTTCCTTGTAACTCCTTGTAACTCTCTCTCTCTCTCTCTCTCTCTCTCTCTCTCTCTCTCTCTCTCTCTCTCTCTCTCTCTCTCTCTCTCTCTCTCTCTCTCTCTCTCTCTCTCTCTCTCTCTCTCTCTCTCTCTCTCTTTGTTTGTTTTCCTTTAGCTTATTACTTCTTCTCGCTCACATCTTCTCTCGTTTCCTTCCTTCCACTCTTCATCAGGAACCCACCCACTCACCACACCACCAACGCACCACCCCTTTCTTTCCCTTCATCTTCCTTTACCCTCTGCTTACGGGTTCAGGAAGACAAATGCATCCTTAACGTCAACACAACTCTTGGGGGATGGGACGCTCCAATGACACAGAAACCCAATTTACCGAACTGATGTCGCCAAATGGAGTGAAATGATTTACGACTCCTAGTACCCGGTGGCAGTCAGTCTGTCATACCCAGGACGAAGGAGGCGACTGATGTGGATAAGATGTTATTAAAAGGGACAAAACCACAATATCGTCAGACAACAGGGGACACACGGAACGGAGTCACAGTAAAATAATATGAACGATGAAACTCAAACTGCAGAGAGAGAGAGAGAGAGAGAGAGAGAGAGAGAGAGAGAGAGAGAGAGAGAGAGAGAGAGAGAGAGAGAGAGAGAGAGAGAGAGAGAGAGAGAGAGAGAGAGAGAGAGAGAGACGATAAATTTCAGAAATGTTCATTCTCAGCATTAAGATTTAGAAATTCGTGGAAGAAGCCAAGCCACTGTTCCACATCTTAGTGCCAGTAACAGAGGCCATAGGAGACTAATTCGTAATGGGAAAACTACTATACATAGAAACCTAAGTAGAATAGAAAGATGTAGAAAACGCTAGATTCCAGAAAGTCTGTCTTTATCTGTAGGTTACATGAAATTTGATGTTCATGGAAAAGACTGCTGGTTTGGAAAAATGTGTCATTCGAGGGAGGAAAGTGGCAGATGTGGATAAGATGATGAGGGAGGGGAAATTAAAGTTGGAATCTGTGTCACATAGCACCAGCTGACTCCCTTCACAACTTCTTCATCCTTTCGCAACTTCTAACTTCTGTAAATCTCTTTCGGTAAATTTAAAAGAATCTGTCAATAGCTATAATATATGTTTTCTGTTGCATGTAATGAATTACAAGTACAGTAAGAGGCAATAGAGTTTCAGTACTTCAATATGCCAAATAAAACATCACAGATAAACATCATGGGTAAAAACAATTCGGATATTCATTCGATAGCAACGAAAGCTTATGGAAAGAAAAGACCTATGATCAATACTTGTATTTATAATTCATATCAATGAGTATACAGTATAGAGGATATCGTTCTGTGTTCATGTCACACTGTAGAATGTTCCTTTGGTAAGTTTCAGCCACGTAAAAGGTGTAATGATAATAGTGCAACTGAACAAGATCATTTATATCCTAATGTCTCCAAAAGCTACCACGGTGCCATTACCTGAGGCTATAATTATTCAGCACTAATGGTTGCATGGCAGTGAGGGAAGAGAGTGGTCCAGTGTAGCTGAATGAAAGGCTTTACAGTATTCCTAGTCTTGCCGACCCGAAGAAAACTGTAAATTCCCTTACGTCCAATTCTTCCTTCCTGTGAAACCGTTGATAGAAGTAATGGTGTGTGTGTCTGTCTGTCGGCAGTGGTGGTATTCGTGTGTGTGTGTGTGTGTGTGTGTGTGTGTGTGTGTGTGTGTCAGTAGTAGTGGCAGTGTCAGTTTTAGTGTGCGTGTGGTATTGTCAATAGTGATGGTGTCAGTAGTAGTGGTGGTGTCAGTAGTAGTGGTGGTGTTGTCAGTGGTGGTGGTTAAAGGCTAAAGGTTAAAGGCCGCCAATGAGTGGCAATCCATGGGACAGAGTAAAGCACACACACGACTTTATGAAACACAACTATAGCACACATCACAGATCATGAATGGCCCAGAGACCTCTCCACCCACGTGAGACCCGAGTCAGCTTCGGCTATGGCTGCGTAAGCAGGAAGACCTCAGACAGCCGACTCAAACCGCCCAACCTCTGCTCACAGGAATGGTAACCTCTGGCATCAGTGAACGATAAGTGTAGTGGCGGTGACAGAGTGGTGTCAGTAGTAGTGATGTCAGTAGTAGTGGTGTCAGTAGTAGTGGTGTCAGTAGTAGTGGTGGTGTCAGTAGTAGTGGTGGTGTCAGTAGTAGTGGTGTCAGTAGTGGTAGTGTCAGTAGCAGTGGTGTTGTCAGTGGTAGTGATGATGCATTTTATGATGGCGTCAGTCGTAGTGGTGGTGGTGGTGGTGGTGGTGGTGGTGTCAGGGAGAAGAAGGTCCTATGGCTGTCTGTTGTCCTGGGTCCTGGCAGCTAATCAGAGGGTAATCAACGAAGCCAATATTCTCTCGTATGATTATCACGGCAATAAAATAATCTCAGGCGGACATAATGAGGCAAGGACCCGAGAATTTGGGAGAGGCGTGACAAGGTCGGGAGAAATTGGAAGGAGAGTGGATAAGGTATGGAGGAGGAATGAGAAGGAGGTGGAAGGATATTGGTAGTGGAGTAAGGGGATTGGAAGGGAAACGGGAGAACAGCGGAGAAAGAATGGGAGGAGATTGGGAGAGAATTGGTATTGGATTGGGAGGAAAGTGGGAGGGAAATGAGAAATAAATGAGAGGTGTATAGGAGGGGTGTAAAGGGGATATACATAGAACACGCTTTTTTCACTCTTGGTTCGTTCTTCATCTTCCGTTCTCCAGATAAAGTTCTCCCTATCTGAGAGCAAAGTTCATCAAACAGGCAAACAATTGGCCAGTCGTCCGTGTTTCATATTTCGTTCTCCAGCCAAATTTGTTCGGAGTAGAGTGAAGAGTTAGTCATGGGTCTATTTCGTTCTTGCTCCGATATACATTACAAGCAAAAACAACGAGATCAGAGGAGGAGTATGGGGAGAGTATCACAAGTATCACGCTAACACAATCTTGCCTGAGATAGATTTTCCACTGTAAATTCATTCAGTGATAAACTCAACCTCTAGTTAACATGGTGCATTTATACGGTAGTGCCACCAAGGTCAGGTTGATCTTTACGAAGTGTGAATGGCTGAGGATCAAACGTACGTCATCACTACCATAAACTGTGATGAAACTATGCCACCACCGAGACAGATCAAGAATTTTTACCATCCATTCGTATTTATTCCAACCTCGTTCTTGTAGGTATTGTACTTAGGAGTAATTAACCATTACCCTTGGGCTAGGATATATCTGTACAGTACACCGGTAGTCTGGCTAGACTCTAGGAATATACTGAACCCATCCACGCTACGGTGATTGAATGATATCTCACACAGTGGCGTAAGAGGATTGGAAGGTTAAGGGGAGAACAGACGAAGGAAAATAGGAAAGGAATATACAAAGTACCATATCCTGGCCCAGGGCCAATAAATCCTGCGTACAATTCCTACAGGATCGAGTTAGGAGTAAGTACGAACGGAGTGTACTGAATCTTTATCCACGACCATTCACACTCCTTAAAATTCAACCTGACTTTGGTGGCAGCTTACAGGTAAAATTTTAACCATGTATACTAGATGTTCAGTTCATCACAGAATGCATTTACAGTGGGAAACTTCGCTCAATATGTTTGGGTAAATCCATTTTGGCTACAGTAATTTAGTCTCTTTATTCGTTTTCCAACCTCAGATCCCGGGTTATTTATACTTCGTCCAGATTCGCTAATATTCTACAAATTTTAGAAAACAATAACGAATACCGAGGTGTCTTAGTGTAACCGTGGTTTTTTTTTTTTTTTTGTGTGTGTGTGTGTGTGTGTGTGTGTCAGCATGTATTGTATGTGCTGGTCCATGTGCGTGTGTGCGTGTGCGTGTGTGGACATAGGATAAAATAAAAAGTAAAAACTGAGATGCATTACTCGTGTGAAACATTCTGACACTTTGGACGATGGATACGGAAAATTAGCTTGTTTATCCTCCTCCCCCCCCCCCGCCCCCGCCCTTTCAGATTGCAAACCCTACCTCACAGTGTGCAGAGTTCCATGAGTGGAGTCAGGAAGGTGTGATTCACGCTTCGAAACATTTATTGTATAATGGTAAAGCCACAATCATAATAATTATATCCACCAACACTTTCCTTCCATTGTAGTAAATATCTTGGTAATAAAGAACGACACGTGTATGATTTTGCAGCACCTCATAATAATAATAATAATAATAATAATAATAATAATAATAATAACAACAACCAACACTTTCCTTCCATCGTAGTAAATATTTTGGTAATAAAGAACGACACGTGTATGATTTTGCAGCACCTCATAATAATAATTGAGGGAGTTGAGTTGACGTAAAATGTTGTAAGATTATATTTTGATTTGAGACTGATTTATTTGTACGATGGAAGGAAAGTGTCGGTGGTTATTTGATTGTGGCTGTACCATAGCTGAATAAGAGACATTAATTTTATATTAAATGAAGACAAAGTGTTTGCAACAGTAATAGACTTGCCTAATTATCCCTAATAGGTTAACATCAGTGACGTTAAATTCACTACACTATACGAACTCTTTCCCCTTATCATAAAGTATAATCTTATCTCGAAATGCGAGTCTCTGTTGAAGGGAAGGGTCTGCAGACAGTTGGCTCCTGTTTGCCGATGACGTCTCTGATTGGTCCAGCCAGTATATACATCCAGTAAGCGTGTCTATGATTGGTCCATTGTATCTCCCTTCCCCCTCTCTCCACCCAAACCTAACCAAACCTAACCTAACTTACCTAACCTAACCGGACCCAACGTCAGGCTCATTCACTATGCCAGGAAATGTCCATTAATAATGTATATATATATATATATATATATATATATATATATATATATATATATATATATATATATATATATATATATATATATATATATGTGTGTGTGTGTGTGTGTGTGCGCCTTTCGAAGCCTGTAACCCACCAAGTAGAACATATCACACAGGTGCTCTAAGCCACGACACCACCATATCACTACTGCAGATATTGTACACCTTACGTTTATAATGAATAAATACTTGTATCCACCAATCATAGACATGTTTACTGGTTGTGCTGGCTGGACCAATCAGAGACGTCATCGGCGAAGAGGAGCCAACTCTCTACAGACGCTTCCCTTATGAAGAGTAGGTATACAAGTAAAATCCTAAACGGCAACTCTTCCCCATGTTGTTACTCTACAGGAAAAGTAGATAATGGTGTTTAATTAAAGGTATGTCTTTCAATTATAGCCATTTGATTTCTCCTTGAAACATTTATAGTTGCATGTTTACAATGACGTATTTAAGTATAAAGAAACTATACATTATTCAGTTTTATGACCACATAGACAAGCATACCAACCTTCCCGAAGTTGTTGTTGTTGTTGAAGTTCCTCAAGCTGTCTGACCGAGCAGCCCCGAGCTCTTGAGGAAGCCTGTGGCTTGAACCGGGCTTTCCCACAGTGCCCTCAGTGAGTGTCTGCTGTGTTGTTGGCGAGTGTCGTTGTGTGCGTTGCAGTCTTCCATAATGTGTTTAATAGACCTTCCCGAAGTTATGAGGTGTGCTGATCATATACTGAACCATCAGACCCCTCTTGCTCGATAGTCGTTTTTTATCGTGTGTACGTGTATGTATGCGTGTGTGCATGCGCGTAGCTTAATGCTTGTCTCTATATGCGCCAAAACTAAGTGCAAGAGAATGTGCATACACGCATACTAAGGTGTACGTGTGTGTGTGTATGTTAGAGAATGTAAGCTTATGTGTTTACGTGAAAGTGTGTGTGTGTGTTGGAGGATCTGGGCAAGGTGGTGCGGGCGACAGAATGGCGACACATCCAGGAAGTCATATTTCATTCCAATGCGATTATATCCGCATAATCTCGTGAGGAAAATTGCAGGGAGTGTTTCATCTTTTATCCTTTAACTGAAGTGCTCCGAGTCCTCCAAACTATGCTAGGAAACAGATTTGAACCTCAGCATACGAGTAAAACATCTGTTTGGTTGAATACTTTAGTGGAATCAGAAGCCCTGCTATTAGTCGACAGTAGACCTCCTCCTTATATGCAATAGATCTTTCTCAAACACCACGTCAACTATATCCTTGAAGAACGACGTAGTGAATATTGTTAATAATGTCACACTGAAGCAAAAGAAGGTAAAGCTGTATAAAGTGGGCTGCAATTGTGTTGAGTAAATTACGGTGGTTATGGAGATGAGATTCTGAATGTATAAGAAGGCATTTCGAGTAACGTGTCTTTATTTGCATTATATTGTTCTAAAAACCTAAGAATTGATATATCTTGAACATGTATTGTGATTAATGTAATTGTTAGCTTGTAATTAATCCACCATTCGCAATCAATGTTCGTTAAGGGGAAAGTTTTGTGTTGGTAAATCTGGAGCAACTGAATCCTCCAAACTGTTCCAAGCAACAGAACACCATTATTTTCGCTCTTCTGGACCTGTTTCCTAGCATACTTTGGAGGAATCATGGCACTCCAATGTACCAAAAAAGAATTATCACCTTAAAGAAAGCCTGATAAATGGATCGTACACCTATAGCTCAGTTAGTAATTGGACTATAAACTTTCAACAAAAACTCGTAAACGAATATTATACAGGAAACACAAAGCGTGTATGAAAGACACAAACTCAAAACACACAAGGAACACACGCAATTCACATCATAAAATTAGCACATACCCACAAGCGCAAGTCAAACCAAACAACACATATCAAGCCACACAGAAGATTTTGTGTGTTTACGGTGAGCCTTCGCCTTTCAGAGAGATAATCAAGGCCTTGGAGATCATTTGAAACTACTCTGCTGTCGTATTCCCAAACCCCTGACCTCTGGCATAAGGGGACTTTTTTTTCAGACATTTCAAATGAACATTGGTCTGGAGATGTAACTGTAAATTTAACAGTTCTGTCGATAACATCCTTGTCTTTGGGATGTTAAAAATGAAGTGTACAGAGACCTTGACGAACGAATTTCAGTAATTTGTCAACACAAATTACTGAAAATCAAAAGTAAATGACGCTAACATGAAGGAAGTAGATGTAAAGCGTAAATTAGCTCTTTATCGAAATAGCATTGACGGTAAATGCGTGTGTCCTGCGATCCATATTGTGGTACAGCACTCGATCCAATTTTAGTCACTGCGAGGCTTTGACTGCCCAACCAACGTCGTTTGGATAGAAGCATAAATGCGTACGACAGGTTGTTCCCGCAAACAGGCAAAGTTTGCTGAGTAAAGCTCGCTTGTGTGGACGGGGCCTTAAACGCTCGGTGGACAGTTCCGACCAATTACGTGGAATTGTCTACTAATTCAAGCATTTATTTAAAAACATAAATAGTTACAAAAACTAAAAATATGTTGACAACTGACTAAGAGACACTGCAAAGTTAAGACCAGGACATACAAAATACGCTAAATTTCACAACCTACTAACATGCATTACTAATTTAAATCCTTTGCTGTAGAATAATATGCGAAATTGACAAACGTGACTCCAGCCCTCAGGCATCGTTATCTCTTAAGGGGAGGACATCTTTTTGGTAAACTGGAGTGCTTCTGATTCCTCCAAACTATGCCACGAAACAGATCCCTTTATTAATAACATTCAGGGGGTCTGTTCCCTGGCAAAGTTTGGAGGAATCAGTAGCACTTCAATTCACCATCATGAGTTCCTTCCCTTAAGTTACCGTAGTAAAAATCACGAAAACTGGCAACTCCCTCGCTATGTTCATCTTGTTGGTAACTAATGCCTCACTCCATCATCACCGCAAACACCCAAACGATGACGATGACGACGACGTGGGTAAAGTTTCTTATGCAACTCCGGGTCCCTAAATCATACAAGTCTCGGGGGACTGGATCGGTTAAAATATGAAGGGTAATCTGTTGGCAGCAACTTGGAGGATTTGCGATTTCTCCAAAGTATGGCTCAAGTCCGATTTCCTGCCTGTATACTGAAGAAATAGTTTTTCTTCCTGCTGTCGCTTGGAGAATTCAGTAGGAATCCACTTTGCCAAAAACAATGGCTAATTTAATGGAGTAATTGGTTAGCAACAAATTGTAGAACTATTAACTCTTCCATAATTATGCTTACAGTTTCCTTATTCATATACTGAGGTGTATCGTTCTATAATTTGTATCCTGACACAGGAGTAATTACGAGGGAGCATTTCTTTACTAATTCACCTTCAACAAACCGTTTTCTTAATTTAAATGAGTTCATTTATACGTTGCATTAAGTTTACAATAAATACAGCCTATTTCATCTAACATGGAGCAAACAGTGAGTAGCCCTTTAAAGCGATACTAATTTACCTTTAATTTACGAGGGTTTACTTCCACGGTAGTATAAACGTCAGATGGTGCAATATACCACGGGGATGGTCATAAAACAAACATTACGACAACACACATCACATAAACACGCCGCCATGCACCTCCCACACCATAAAGCAAACGCACACAAACATACACATGCGTACACACACATACACATATACGTACACATTCAAACAGGCAAGGAGTTATGTTTCACAGTATTAAGCCACAAAACAACATAACAGTCACAAACTAAGACCTATAACACACACACACACACACACACAAAGGAAATTTAAGCCACAAAACAACACAACAGTCACAAACAAAGACCTATAACACACAAAAAAAATAAAAAAAAATAAAAAAATAAGCCACAAGACAACACAGTAATCGCAAACTAAGACCTAAAACAACCACACACACACACACACACACACACACACACACACACACACACACACACACCACACATACACACACAAAATGAATTATGTCACACAGTACCCACCAATCCATGCACACATTGCACCATTCTACACAACACAACACAACAACCACTAACGAGGAGCTAGAATAATTATCACACAGTAGTAGCTCACGTACTGTACATGGCAATTCTCTATACACACACACGCAGTTCAAAGCATCTCTCCACACAACACACAATACCACTCTACTCTAAACACACACACTCAATTCAAAACATCTCTCCACACAACAACACACAACACCACTCTACTCTATACACACACACACACACACGCAATTCAAAGCATCTGTCTACACAACAACACACAACACCACTCTACTCTATACACACACACACACACACACTCACACACACACATACACACACACGCAATTCAAAGCATCTGTCTACACAACAACACACAACATCACTCTACTCTATACACACACACACACACACACACACACACACACACACACACACTCACGCAATTCAAAGCATCTCTCCACACAACAACACACAACACCACTCTACTCTATACACACACACACACACACACACGCAATTCAAAGCATCTCTTCACACAACAACACTCTACTCTATACTCACACACACACACAAGCAATTCAAAGCATCTCTCTACACAACAACATACAACACCACTCTAGCATCACCATCACCACACAGAGTGAAAAAGAGAGAGAGAATCATACACTGCACACAATGCAAAAACTAACCTACAACTAGCAGCCATGCACACAACACACATCCACCACCAACACCACCACCACCACAGATGTGACATTCGCCTTTCCCACCCTCTCCTACTGCTAATGGAATCTCGGCCTGATTATTTCCCAGGGCTGCCGAAAGCAACGAAAATTATGGCCGTATTCAAACAGTGTAAATATTCGGCTTGGTGCTGGACTGTAAACAAGGTGCAAACTCGAGGAAAGGAAGGGGAGTTGGAAAAGTAAGAGGGAAGGAAAAAGTCAAGAGGAGAAATATAGGAGAAATAGGAGAGATGAGGAGGAGGAGAAATACAGGAGAAATAGGAAGGAAAAAGTTAAGAGGAAAAATATAGGAGAAATAGGAGAGATGAGGATGAGGAGGAGGAAGAGGAGGAATAGAAGAAGTGAAGAAGAGGAAAAGAGAAACAGTAGAGGAGAAGGAAGGGACGAGGAAGAATGAGAACATGAACAGTGAAGTAAAGTAGGAAAGGAGGGACGGTACAAGAGGGTAGAGGAAGAGAAGGAAGAGAAAGAAACGAATGTGAATGAGAGCAGAGGAGAGAGTGGAGAATACAGGAGGGAGCTGTTGTATAGAAAAAAAATGTCTGACGAGAGAAAACGTGATGTGGAAAGAAAATGATTGAGAAGAAAACTGGGAGATGGAAATGATTAGACGGAAGGAAAACCCTGGAGATGATAAAAGGAAAACTAGTGTATGATCTGAAATGGTCAAGAGCGAGTGGATGAATTGATTGAGACTGAATCCTTCAAACTGTACCAGGAAATAGACTCCCTCGGTATACTGTACATGTTATTATGTATCATAGTGTAGTAAAATTAGTAGCCTACAATTGGAAAAATATCATGTCAGGCATTGTACTTCAACACCTCTCCTCCCAATGACAGAAAGCCATGTACGAGTATACCTTTGCTTTCCCTTGTTCATATTTCAGTTCTTTTTTCGGAGGTGCACCACATTGCCCACATGTCGTATACTGCGCCTTTCCTACACGGCACATCTCCCACTACTTTAACAGTTTTTATAGTAGTGACATATATCCTACAGAAATACAGCACACATAAACGTCTCTTCTGTCACAGTTTCTGCACCCTCTAGTGATATGTGACTTGTATTAAAATGCTCAGTATACGGGGGATAGGAAATGTAATTCACTCTCTAGTCATATATCCTCCACCAGGAAAGGCAACGAGTTCGAGCTAAGTTGTGTTTGACTCCAATTTTGACTATATGTTCAGCTTATAATAAGTATAATCCTAAGCAGAGGTGATTTTATAAGCAGCTCTGGTAAAGCAATTCGCTCTTCCTGGCCACAGTTTCAGAATGGAGACTGTCAGTTCTTCTTTTCACAAATCCTGTACGTGAAAATTCAGAAACTGGGGCTAATCTATCTGTACAGCGACAATAGGCAGTTTAATGAGTTGTTCAAAAGATCATGACACTAAGCTATGTGCCAACCAACCTGAGGCATGATGCAGTTATCTTTTTGTTCCAAGAAAATTTTGACATGACTGATCATTCCCAGGCAAAATTCATCTATCATCAATATCCCATTTCCTCATTTTCTACAAAAAACGCACATTCTTTTGCATTTGACTTTTGTACATTCCACGTGATCGTAATAATGAGCACTCATCATGCATCAGAATTACAGATAAAACATTATAACTGTAGGAATTACGCCAGATACAACGTTTGGTGCTGAGGATAGAGCTAGATATTCAGTGTTCGTGTAGGAAATGTGTTGGACTCTTGTTTTTATATAGGAAATATGACAGACTGTGTGTCGGAAATGTTACAGTAATCCAACTGATGAAGTTTAGTAGGAGATGTGAGTATGCCACCTTTCATCCAGACGCGTTCCTATCACAGTCCCCTTCCCATCTTAAGCCTTCCTTTTTTACATTCCAACGCTCTTTCATACTTTGCTAAGATTTCTACATCTTCCCTTTTCTAGCTCCCTTCCTGTTGCTAATTTGATTTCCTCCTTTGTGCATCCTTTACTTTTCTATTTGCAGGTCCATCCCCTTCTTCCTCTTACCACTTCACTTCCGCCTCTACCCTGTGCCACCACCCCTTCCTCTCTCCTACACCAAGTCTTCCCCTCTCTCTCCCCTGCTCTCATTCTTCTTCTCACATTCCCTTCCCTCCCCCCTAGTTTCATTCTTCTTCCTACATCCCCTTTCCTCTCCACTCTCCCATTCTTCTTCCTACATTCCCCTCCCTCTCCCCTGCTCTCATTCTTCTTCCTACATCCCCTTCCCTCTCGCACCCTCCCATTCTTCTTCCTACATTCCCTTCCCTCTCCTCTGCTCTCATTCTTCTTCTCACATCCCTTTCCCTCTCCCCTGCTCTCTTTCTTCTTCCTACATTCCCTTCCCTCCCCCCTGCTCTCATTCTTCTTCCTACATTCCCTTCCCTCCCCCCTGATTTCATTCTTCTTCCTACATTCCCTTCCCTGCTCCCATTCTTCTTTTCACATCTCCTTCCCCCCAGATGTTTCCCCACCTTGAATATCCTCCTGTTTTTTTCCTTTCACCAGCTATTGTTCTCTTCCGCCTCACCCGCCACTTAGTTTTCCTTAGGGGGAACGAAGAGAGCAATAGTGCGTTTATTATTTATTCTGACAAAAATGCACCGATATAATTCAACGTCATTGACCATAAGCACAAGTTTCGAATATTTTTTTCAGTGTCTATAAGTTGCAGATAAATTTACAGCTACATTTACGTTCTCATTTTTCCATGACCATAGCATTGCTTGGTTGAAATTAACAGATTTCAATCATTTCAAAAACAAAAGTTATGAAATATACTGAGGTGACGGAAAGAGATAGACTGCATTTGAAATTGTGTGGTACAGCTTCCCCCCCCCCCCCACCCCATCGATCCTGGCTGTGAAATCATTGCCAGGAAAAAGACCAAATAAAATATTATACCATCTCTGTGCGTCGACCTTGTATTATTTTGGCCTCGGGGTAATTTGTGTCCCTTGCATCACAACTCGGGGTCTCATGGGCTGCTTAAGAATGTGAAATCATTCTGATTGGCTAACTGCTAGATCGAAAATTTGCAGTTTATCTTTTATACATTTTAATATAACTAAATGACGAAGTGTACGCTTATAATATGACTCCTGTAACACGTAAACGGGTGAATAAATATTAATATGGAATTTTTCACGACTCTGTCTCTTTCCGTAGTAATTCGACTTAATATCGGATCAAAAATATATCGTGTTTTACAACATCTTCCCTGTTTCCTATTCTCCCAATTTCCTCATAAATCATTTCAATTCCTCTGCTCATTAACACGAGAGAAAAGGATTCAGCCATAGTTTTGTTCAAACGAGAATAATCATTATAAATACTTATGTAGCGAAACACTGAAGTCTTTAAATTGTATTGTTCTAGACTTGTTCAACATATACTGGCGGAATTCGTCTTATAGTTACAATAACAAGATTCAGAAAGTCAAAAGGAAAAATCTCGCTCCAGCCAAGCCATGTCAAGCATTTTCAGTACGTGACATGACGTGGGTTTGCCTCTGTCCTTTACCACCTCCAGCATTATTCTCCAATCCTTCCTCACCTCTCTGTCACCTCTTACCTCGTCACACTCAACATACTGCATGGGTCATCCAGGTTTAAGGCGGTCTTCTTTCATCCATAACCAATCCATTCCTTCTTTAGGGGAAGAATAGGGAAAGGGACCAGCATAGGGGAAAGGAAGGGACCAGAAGAAGGAAAAGGAGGGTACCAGTAGATGGGGAAGGAAGGACCAGGTAGAAGGGGAAAGAAGGGGACGGCAGAGGGGAAATGGAGGGAACCAACAGAGGGGTAAAGGAGGGTACCAGTAGATGAGGAAGGAAGGGCCCAGTAGAGGGGGAAGGAGGGGCCAGTAGAGAGGGAGAAGTGGTACCAGTAGATGAGGAAGGAAAGGACCAGTAGAGAGGGAATGGAGGGAGCCAGTAGAGGGGGAAAGAAGGGAGACGGCAGAGGGGGAAAGAAGGGGACCCAACAGAGGGGAGAAGGGGGCTAGTAGAAAGGGAAAGAAGGGGACGGCAGAAGGGGAAGGAGGGGGCTAGTAGAAAGGGAAAGAAGGGGACGGCAGAGGGGAAAGGAAGGGTCCATCAGAGGGGAGAAGGGAGCTAGTAGAAGGGGAAAGAGGGGGCTAGTAGAAGGGGAAAGAGGGGACCAGCAGAGGGGGAAACAAGGGGACCAACAGAGGGGAAAGAGGGGGCCATCAGAGGGGGAAAGAAAGGGACGCAGAGGGGGAAAGAAGGGGACCAACAGAGGGGAGAAGGGGGCAAGTAGAAGGGGTCGGCAAAGGGGGAAAGAGGGGAGCCAGTAGAGGGGGAAAGAAGGGGACCAACAGAGGGGAGAAGGGGGCTAGTAGATGGGGGAGGAAGGACCAGTAGAGGGGGAAAGGAGGGGACCAACAGAGGGGAAAGCAGGGGACGGCAAAGGGGGAAGGAGGGGGCCAGCAGAGGGGAGAAGGGGGCTAGTA
>JAWQEG010008012.1:0-42500 GCA_033782935.1 Petrolisthes cinctipes
GTTGTGGTGGTGATAGTGGTGGTGGTAACAGTAGTAGTAGTAGTAGTAGTAATAGTATTGGTGGTGGTGATAATAGTGATGGTGATAGTAGTAGTAGTAGTAGTAGTAGTAGTAGTAGTAGTAGTAGTAGTAGTAATAGTATTGATGGTGGTGATAATAGTAGTAGTAGTAGTAGTAGTAGTAGTAGTAGTAGTAGCAGTAGTAGTAGTAGTAGTAGTAGTAGTAGTAGTAGTAGTAGTGTTGTGATCATGTGTATGAGATTTGGTGGCTTCTGATTCCTCCTGACTATGCCACGAAATAAACAAGCTCCTTCAATATTTTAGGTGTGTGTGTGTGTTTGTTTCGTGGCAATATTTGAAGGACTCGTTAAACTTCACTACAGAGAGAGAGAGAGAGAGAGAGAGAGAGAGAGAGAGAGAGAGAGAGAGAGAGAGAGAGATGGGAATGAGCAAATAAATGAAGTGAATAACGAATGTGATAAATGGGGTCAGTCGAGAGGAAAGGGAGAGAAGGGAAGGATGGAAGGAAGAAGGGAAAAGGGGAGGGAATAAGGAAAGGATTGCATAAGGGAAGGATGGAAGGATGGAGAGAGGGATCAAGGAGGGAAGGATGGAAGGAGAAAAGGATGGAAAAATAGAATAATGAAATGATGTAAGGAATAAGGAAAGGATGGAATAAGGGAAGAAGGGAAAGATGGAAGGAGGTAGAGAGGAGAGAAGGATGGAAGGAGGTAGAGAGGAGAGGAGGATGGATGGAAGGACGGAGAGAAGGATGGAATAAGAGAATAAGGAAAGGATAGAATAAGGAAGAAGGGAAGGATGGAATAAGGGAAGAAGAGAAGGATGGAATAAGAGAATAAGGAAAGGATGGAAGAAGAGAAGGATGGAAGGAGGTAGAGAGGAGAGAAAGATGAAATAAGGGAAGAAGAGAATAATGAAATGATGTAAGGAATAAGGAAAGGAGGTAATAAGAGAAGAAGGGAAGGATGGAAGGAGGTAGAGAGGGGAGAAGAATGGAATAAAGGAAAAAAGGGAAGGATGGAAGGAGGTACAGAGGAGAGAAGGATGGAATAAAGAGAGAAGAGAAGGATGGAAGGAGATAGAGAGGAGAGAGAAGGATAGAATAAAGAAAGAAGAGAAGGATGGAAGGAGGTAGAGAGAGGAGAGAGAAGGATGGAATAAAGAAAGAAGAGAAGGATGGAATAAAGGAAAAAAGGGAAGGATGGAAGGAGGTACAGAGGAGAGAAGGATGGAATAAGAGAAGAAGAGAAGGATGGAAAGAGGTAGAGAGGAGAGAAGGATGGAATAGAGAAGAAGAGAAGGATGGAAGGAGGTAGAGAGAGGAGAGAGAAGGATGGAATAAAGAAAGAAGAGAAGGATAGAAGGAGGTAGAGAGAGGAGAGAGAAGGATAGAATAAAGAAAGAAGAGAAGGATGGAAGGAGGTAGAGAGGAGATAAGGATGGAATAAAAAAAGAAGAGAAGGATAGAAGGAGGTAGAGAGGAGAGAGAAGGATAGAAGGATGGAATAAAGAAAGAAGAGAAGGATAGAAGGAGGTAGAGAGAGGAGAGAGAAGGATACCACAGGATCAATGTGGCACTTGCCCTGGCGCCAGAAATCCCTTAAGTCCTCTGGTGCCGGCGACAACACAGGGGGGAGGGGGGAGGGGGAGAAGGAGAAGGAGGAGGAGGGGTGGAGGAGGAGAAGGAGGAGGAGGGGGAGGAGGAGGAGGACTAGGGAAGGGGTGGAGAAGGAGGAGGAGTAGAAGAAGAAGGAAGCAGAGAAGGAAGAGGAGGAGGAGGAGGACTAAGGGAGAGGAGGAGGAGAAGGAGAAAGATGAGAAGGAGGAGGACTAGGGGAGGGGAGGAGGAGAAGGAGGAGGAGGAGGAGGAGAAGAAGAAGAAGGAGGTAGAGAAGGAAGAGGATGAGGAGGACTAGGGAAGGGGTGGAGGAGGAGGAGGAGAAGGGGGAGAAGGAGGAGGAGGTAGAGATAGAGGTGGATAAGGTTAAGAAGGAGAAGGAAGAGAAGAGGTGGAATGAAGTAGAGAGAAACAGAGAGGTGGAGGAGGGAAAGGAGGTGGAGGGGGATCTTATGGAAGGAAGAGAGAGAGAGAGAGAGAGAGAGAGAGAGAGAGAGAGAGAGAGAGGGGGGGGGGGTAAAATGTTGCACTTTCATCAGGCTCATAGCGATACAGAAGGGGGGGGGGGGTTGTGAGGGGGTTGGGGCGTGGAAGGAATAGTGGGGGGGGGGATGTAAAAGTGGAGGAGGAGGTGGTGGTGGTTGATACACACACACACACACACGCACATACACACACACACACGCAGAAAGAATGGAGTATATCATGCGAAATTTTATGACCATTATAAAGAGAGAGAGAGAGAGAGAGAGAGAGAGAGAGAGAGAGAGAATATAAACATAGGAAGAGGAGGCATGGTATGGAGAGTAAAAGAGAAAAGGATACGAAGAGAGAGGAGAGAGAGAGAGAGAGAGAGAGAGAGAGAGAGAGAATATAAACATAGGAAGAGGAGGCATGGTATGGAGAGTAAAAGAGAAAAGGATACTAAGAGAGAGAGAGAGAGAGAGAGAGAAAAAATAAACACAGAAAGAGGAGGCATGGCATAGATATGGAGAGTAAAAGAGAAAAGGATACTAAGTTAGAGAGAGAGAGAGAGAGAGAGAGAGAGAGAGAGAGAGAGAGGGGGGGGGGGGAAGAAGTGGGGGGGGAGAGTCCATGAGATTTTTCAACAATGTCACGAGAGAGAGAGAGAGAGAGAGACCATACCAACGGGGAATCTTTTGAAAATTATATCACTTGTTCAATTCTCTCATTTTATACGGACTGAAATCAAACAATAACTTTAACTGCAATTCCGTATGTTATTTAAATATCATAGCCTTATTAATATTATGTAGGTAAGTCATATGATAATTATAATGAAACATATATAATCCTAACTAGATATTAAAGTATTGTTATTATTGTACTAAACACATTTCTCATCTCTAGAGTAAAGGAATCGGACACGTTATCAGCAATCAAGAAATGTATTGCCAAGTACGGGTATGGGAAACTTGTACGAGATTTAAGGAATAAAAGACGCAAATGGGGAAAATGACTCTCTATTTGGGGAATTTGGGAACTTTGAAAAATTGTGTGGTAATGGAACATATCAACAAAATATAAGAAAATAATTCTAATAAAAAATAAAACAAAATAATAACTAATAATTCCTGAAAATACCGCCCTCTCTTAATTATGTTTTTCTGGAAAGGTAATAATAATAAACATTTGATTTGCACTAATTAAACTGTGATTCTGTAACTAATATATAACATGTACTGCACTATCATAATTATGTACTTTAATGTTAAAATCAAAACTGCATAATAATAATAATAATAATAATAATATGGGGAATCTTGGGTAAATAAATAAATTGTGCCAGGGAATTTGGAGTAGACGGAGACGGAGACGGACGGGAGTTGGCAACACTGTAACACCAAAACAAACAGACGGACGGACGGACGAGGGTTGGCAACACTGTAACACCAAACAAACCAACCCTTGCCACGTATTTATTATTTTATCTCATCATGGAGGGACCTAGGTATTTATTGAAGAATTACCGTTTTGCAGTAGTGTTGCCAGATCCGGCTGGGTCCAAGTATTTTACCACTGTCATTTATTGTACTTTATCACGATTATTTCCGGTTTATTTCCCGGTAGTTTGCCCAGGTTAGGTCCCGGTAGTTTGCCCAGGTTAGGTCCCGGTAGTCTGATGCAGTCTGGGTTAGGTTAGGTAAGGTCAGGCTAATTTTAAAATGCCCCATTTGAATATGGGGCATTTGTGGAGGAAATGCCATAGAAGAAAATAGTCTTAGAATGGTCTAAATAAGTGGGTAATGAAGGTAGAAAAACCTTACCCAATAACGGTAATTCATTCAATATTTACCGGGACCTATTTGTAATGTTTATGGTAATGTCCACTCATTGCCAGTTAGGTATGAATTAATCCAACTTATTTAATGTGATAGATGAGTTTAGAAAGGTTTGTGAAATAAGAGGGTGCGGGAATAGGGGACAGGCTTGGGGGGTGCGGGAATAGGGGACAGGCTTGGGGGGTGCGGGAGTAGGGGACAGGCTTGGGGGGAGCGGGAATAGGGGCACAGGCTTGGGGGGTGCGGGAGTAGGGGACAGGCTTGGGGGGTGCGGGAGTAGGGGACAGGCTTGGGGGGTGCGGGAATAGGGGGGGTGCGGGAGTAAGGGCACAGGCTTGGGGGGTGCGGGAGTGGGGGACAGGCTTGGTGGGTGCGGGAATAGGGGCACAGGCTTGGGGGGTGCGGGAATAGGGGCACAGGCTTGGGGGGTGCGGGAATAGGGGCACAGGCTTGGGGTGGGTAGAAAGCCTGCTGTCCCTATTCCCGCATCCCCCAAGCCTGTCCCCCTACTCCCGCACCCCTCAAAACCCCCCAAGCCTGTCCCTACTCCCCCACCCCCCTAAACCCCCCCAAGCCTGTCCCCCTATTCCCGCACCCCCTAAAGTTATTGTGATATAAGTAAGTTGGTTAAGGTAAATATTTATAAGTACGCCTCCAAGTTTTTTCCGTGTGTGTGTGTGTGTTTTTTTTTATTTTTTATTGTTATTGCCTTGAAATGCCTTTATTTCATTGTTTTTATTTGTTTATCAGTAAATATTGAAAGAATTACCATTATTGCGGACGGTTTTTCTACCTTCATTACCCACTTATTCAGACCATTCTAAGACTATTTTCTTCTATGGCATTTCCTCCACAAATGCCCCATTTCCAAGATAGGGCATATTCAAATGGGGCATTTTGAAATTAGCCTGACCTTACCTAACCTAACCTAGACCACAGCAGACTACCGGGACCTAACCTGGGCAAACTACCGGGAAATAACTGTGTTAAAGTACAGGAAATGACCGGGGCAAAATACGTTATTCATTGAAAGAATTACCGTTTTGTAGCAGTGTTGCCAGATCCGGCTAGGTACTTTACCACGGTTATTTCCCGGTAGTTTGCTCAGGTTAGGTCCCGGTAGTTTGCCCAGGTTAGGTCCCGGTAGTTTGCCCAGGTTAGGTCCCGGTAGTTTGCCCAGGTTAGGTCCCGGTAGTTTGCCCAGGTTAGGTACCGGTAGTCTGATTGATGCTGTTAACCATTCTCATGTTTAAAGGGAAAATACAACCCTGTCCGAAGTTGGGAAGAGCTGTCCCAAGTTAGGAAATTTCTGCCTAACTTTGGACACTTGAAATTTAACGTGCTTAATTTTTTTTTATTATATGGATTTAGTAGGTACTCGACCCTAGGAACCATATGACACCAACAGGAATAAAATTACACCATTATTTATTAACAGAGTTATTCACTAAAACATGTAAAAAAGGTCCCAAGTTAGGGTGTCTTACGGTATACATTGTTTTCCAGATTATCATTTACTTTTTTTATGTATACAGTAGCTGCTTTATAATTCATTGTATTTCATGAGTGTAATTGTAATGTATATTTTTATTTTCCAGACTGTTCTTTTCTTTATTTATCTACGTTATAGAAGGTATACAATTCATAATATTTCGTTAGTGTAATTACAACGTATATATATATTGTTTTCCAGACAATTAATTTTTTTTCTCTTATAATTATCTATATAGGATAGCATTATAAAGTTCATAGTATTTCATTTGTGTAATTACAACGTATATTTTGCTTTCCAGATCATTGTTTTCTTTTTTCTTTTTTTTATATCTATAGAGGGTATATAACTCATAGTATTATAATTAGTGTAATTACAACGTGTATTTGTTTTCCAGATTATTGTCTTCTATTTTATTCTGGTTAGGTTAAAGATGTAAACTTACTTAAATTTATAATGAATGTTATTTAACCTACTCTCACACTATCTAACTCTCACCTTCACTTACATCCCACCTCTACCCTTACAAGTCAAACCACTCTCACTCACTATCAAACTCTCACTCTCACTTAGGCTACATCCCACATCCTTTACCCCTACAAGTTAAACCACTCTCACTCACTATCTAACTCTCACTTACATCCCACCTCTACCCTTACAAGTCAAACCAGTCTCACTCTCTATCTAACTCTCACTTACATCCCACTTCTAACCCTACAAGTCAAACCACTCTCACTCACTATCTAACTCTCACTTACATACCACCTCCTCTACCCCTACAAGTCAAACCACTCTCACTCACTCACTATCTCACTCCCACTCTCACTTAGACTACATCCCACCTCCTCTACCCCTACAGACCCCCCCCCACCTGTCCAACCCGTGAAATACTACCGCTGAAAACCTGGGACGAGTTGGTGAAATGGAAGGAACCCGAGACACCAATACACCCGGCAGTGGTGGAAGTGACGAGGTTATTGCCACGCAGTCCGTCCCCTTCCCCCACCACCCTCAGGACACTCCTCTGCCACGACATGAAAGGCGGTTATCTTGACGACAGGTGAGGAGGGGTTACTATGTATTGCTGCTGCTGTTGTTGTTGCTTCTGTTGCTGTCTTATTTGTGAACATCATAATAGATAGATAGATAGACATAACACCACTCCACAACATCATAGTGAACCGATAATGTTGATGATAACTTTTGAACATCATCATAACATCTCTCCACAACATTACAGTGAACCAATAATGTTGATGATAACTTGTGAACATCATAACATCTCTCCACAACATCACAGTGAAGCAATAATGTTTTTTTTTTTATGATAACTTGTGAACATCATCATAACATCAATTCAATTTAATTCAATTTATTATATTTGTCATACAAGAGTACCAAGAGTGAACCAATAATGTTGATGATAACTTGTAAACATCATCATAACATCTCTCCACAACATCATAGTGAACCCCAATAATGTTAAGGGGGTGCGGGAATAGGGGACAGGCTTGGGGGGGGGGTGCGGGAATAAGGGGACAGGCTTGGGGGGGGGGGGGGGTAGAAAGCCTGTCCCCTATTCCTGCACCCCCCTAACCCCTCCCCCAAGCCTGTCCCTCTACTCCCGCATCCCCCAAAACCCCCCCAAGCCTGTCCCCTACTCCCGCACCCCCCTAAACTCCCCCTAAGCCTGTCCCCTACTCCCACACACCCCAAACCCCCCCCCCCAAGCCTATCCCCCTACTCCCACACCCCCAAAACCCCCCCAAGCCTGCCCCCTACTCCAGCACCCCCCTAAACCCCCCCCAAGCCTATTCCCCTAACTCCCCCAAGCCTATCCCCCTACTCCCGCACCCCCCAAAACCCCCCAAACCGGTCCCTTACTCCCACAACCCCCTAAAACCCCCTCCAAGCCTCATGTCCCCCCTATTCCCGCACCCCCTTAATGACAACAATACATCACATATACACTCCACAGGTTTTGCGAGGGAAACAACAATGTGGATGCTTACCGGTTCTACCACTGGTCAGGAATTGATACCTTTGTTTACTTCAGTCACCACTCCGTCACCATTCCACCCCCAGCCTGGATTAACGCCGCACATTCTCACGGTGTCAAAGTCCTCGGTGAGTCGGGTTGGGGCTGTGTGATGGTGTTAACGATGGTGTGGAACTGGTACTATGGCTCTGCTGATGTTTGTCTATTGAGTCATCGTATCGGTACAAAGCCAACGTCAACATTACGGTATCAAAATTCTGTGTCTGAGGAGATGGTAAATTATTTGTTGTGGTATGGTTAGTTTGAGTGATGTTGTGACAAGATATATTGGGATGGTTAGTTAATGAGGAAGGGATGTGCTGACCAAGAGAAAAATGAATGTATGACCAGGGAAGGGAGGATTGGAGACTCTTCATCCATGCCATCCCCTTGGGAAGCAGTTGCCAGAGGGGAAGAGGCAACAGAGCATTAGATAAATAGAAGTATTTTTATATTCTGCCATCACTTAATTGTACTGTACACTGCTTCTCAACGTACAGTAGTTCCATTATATTTTACAGTATACAATAAGCTTTGCGCAGTGGCAATATCGTAACCAATGAGGTCGAGGATTGCTACTGTGCAGAGGTGCTATCAGTATTGGGAAAAGCAAAAACCTCGGTGACCTACCCCTCCCCAGGAAGGGTAGGTAAGCCTTACCCCGCCTCCAAGCGGTGACCTCGGGGGTACACCTCCTTTTTTTATTTTTGTTTTAATCCATTCAGGAGGTGGAGCCAAAGGGGAAGGCGGTGTGGGGGTGAGACCTAGCTTCTCCCACATATAGGTTTTAAGGTTTTTATTGTATTTTTATTGTATTTTTAGTGTTATAAGATTTTAATTTCTTTGATTGTGTGTTTTTATATTTTGTAATAATTTCTTTTAAATTTATGACCTTGTTTTTTAGCTTTTGACAATGCCGACGGCCCGTGTCCCTCCGGGAATGAGCACTGCATTGGCCTTGCCAGCCATCAGTGGCCCCCCAATGGGGGAGTGGACAGCTATGGCTACTGGTCTCTGGGCTGCCCTGTAGAGGGAGTGGGGAAGAGGGAATGTATGAGAGTAGTAACTGTGAATGTGAATGGAATGATGGATGGGACCAAGAGGCGAGAGATTGTAGAATGTTTCAAGAAAGGAAGAGTGGATGTGATGGAAGTGACGGAGACACACGTGAAAGGATGTGGAGTGATTGAGTGTCAGGAAGGAAGGGAGAGTGGACTGTGGGAGGGAATGGAGGGAGGAGTAATATGGACGGGTATGAATGAAAAGAGTAAAGGAAGACGGAAGGAAGGGTGTGCGCTGTTGGTGTCTCCGTGGGTGTGGAAGGGAGTGGATGGACATGGGTGGAATGGGTCAAGAATAGTATGGATGACTGGAAAGATTGGCTTGGTGAAGTATGCTTGGGTGTGTGCTTATGCACCAGTGAATGAAAAGAGTAAGACGGGGAGAGAGAAGATGAGAGTGTTTTGGGAGGAGTTGAATACATGTCTGAGAGGAATTGATAATGGAAGGAGAATAGTGATGATGGGAGACATGAATGGAAAGGTGGGAGGTGAGGAAGTGGGGAATATTGTGGGTAAATGGGGTGTAGAAGGAACAAATGAGAATGGTGAGTATCTAGTGGATGTCTGTGCTGAGAGGGGGTTGTTCTTGGCGAACACCTTCTTTCGGCACAAGATGATCCACAGGTATACATGGAAGAGAAGGGATGAGAGAGGAGAGCAAAAGAGTTTGATTGATTATGTGGCAGTGAATGAAAGGTTGAGGAAGGATGTGTATGACGCAAAAGTGGTGAGAGGAATGGTCCATTGCTCTGACCATTTTGCGGTGTTGGTGAGGATGAAGGTTAGGGTTAAGTGGGAGTATAGTAGGAGGGATGAAGGGGTGAGGAATAAGAGGGAGGTGGCTAGTGGGAAATTAGATGTAGAAGAGTATAGGGAGGAATATAAGAGGAGGGTGGGTGAGGTGCTGGGGGATGTAAGGATGGGGATAGGGGAGGGAGTGGGAGTGAATGCTGTGTATGAAATGTTTAAGACGATAGTATTGAGGACAGCAGCAGAGGTAGTGGGGTATAAGACACAGAAGAGGGGCAAGAAAGGGAGTGCTTAGTGGACAGAAGAAGTGAAAGATGCCGTAGAGGAGAAAAGGAAGGCATATAAGAGAACATTACAGAGGAATGTGCCGGAAGAAGTGAGAGAGAGATGGAAAAGAGAATATAATGTGTGTAAGAGACAAGTGAAAAGGATGGTGAGTGAGAGTGAAAGGAGAGTGGATGAGGAGTTTGGTATGTAGCTGAGTGAAAAGTTTAAAGAGAACAAGAAATTATTCTGGAAGGAGGTGAAAAGAGAAAGAGGAGAATGAAAGTCTGGTAGTGTGAGAATGAAGAGAGAGGATGGAGTTACTGTGAGTAGAAGTGAGGAAGTGAAAGAAGTGTGGAAGAGGCATTTTGATCGGTTGATGAATGGGGGGACGGGAGGGGAGGCGGTGGTGACATGCATGGGGATGGAGGCAGGTGGTAGACAACAGGATGTACAGGGAGAATTAGGAAGGGAAGAGGTTAGGAAAGCAATAGGCAAGCTGAAGATGGGAAAGGCACCGGGGGTGGATGGGATAACTGCTGAAATGTTAAAGTGTGGGGGGGAGGTAGTGGTGGAGTGGATGTTGCTTATATGTACACTCTCCCAAAAAAGTATCGGCATTGGTGGCTAGATCCTGCTGAGAAAAGATCGAAGCTACATGTATGACTGTACTGTGGGGTTGGTATTCCTGCTGGCAATGAGTTGACTTTCATTTCTGTACTAACGTGAAATCCTCTAGCATACATAATTCATGCATTAGGCAAGTCGTGGAGTAAGAGTTGTGACTTCATTTTTACAGATATATGTTATGTGATTTTAATGATTGATGGTTTGGGGAATTTACTGAATTATTGAATATAATGAGAATGATAACCCAGAGAATAAAGTTACCAAATCGGATTTTAACCAAAAAGGAATCTTTGAGTAGATTTGCTGTAACTGTAGTATTTTATCTTAAATATAATGCAGTTATAGCATAGGGTAGGATTAAGTAGGCTTATGCTTTTTCTTCTCATACTTCTAAATAAGATTTTGTAAAGTAACACAAACAGACATTGCCCTCTCCAGAAAGTGACGTGTATAAACAAACATGTGAAGAAACCAACACCTCAAAGCATCACTCGATAATCTCGGGGCCTCAGTCTCAGGCCAAGACTGACGGCCTCCTGTCCCGAGGTAGAGGTATATATATATAAAAAAAAGTAAAAATAAAATAAAATAAATAAAAAGAAAGATAACATTATATACCATTCGGCAACTACGGTGTGGATTAGCTGAGTTTTCAGCATTAGAAAGGGGCAAATCTTCTTATAATATTTTAAATTTCTCTAATAGGTAAAGAAATGCGAATATGTTTCGATTTGCAACCTCTATAATTTCTCTGACTCATGAAGCAATACGAATATGCATAATTGACAACTGATCGGCAGGAATACCGCTATCTATAAGATTTCAAAGCAATGTACCATAATGCTACGTTTATTGTCGTTTTCGTTCATTCGGTAAAATGCCGATACTTTTTTGGGAGAGTGTACATTGGCTTGGAGGCAGGGAGAGGTGCCAGAGGATTGGAGGAGAGCCATAATTGTACCTTTGTATAAGGGGAAAGGGAGTATGGATGAGTGTGGTAGCTATAGGGGAATAAGCCTCCTTAGTGTACCAGGGAAGGTGTATGGGAAGGTTCTTACTGAGAGACTGATTGATGTAACAGGGAATAAAGTTAGTGAGGAGCAGGGAGGGTTCAGAAAGGGTAGAGGATGTGTGGACCAAATATTTGCATTAAAATCAATAGTGGAGAAATATATTGGGAAGGGTAAGAAGTTGTATGCTGCCTTCATGGACTTGGAGAAGGCATACGATAGAGTTGATAGGAAAGCTATGACAGAGGTGTTGAGAATTTATGGTGTTGGGGGCCTTTGCTGAAAGGCATTGAGGCTTTTTATGCAGATGCAAAAGCATGTGTACGGGTAGAGGGTGATCTAAGTGAGAGTTTTAATATTAGTGTAGGGCTGAGACAGGGGTGTGTTATGTCACCATGGTTGTTCAATATATATATGGATGGTTGTATGAGAGAGGTGAAAGCCAAAGTGAATGGTCTGGGGGTGAAGTTGAGGCTGAATGAAGCAAATTGGTCCCTGGTGGCAAGTTTGTTTGCGGATGACACTGTGCTGATGGCTGAGAATGAAAGGAATTTACAGAGAGTGGTGGACGAATTTCAGTCTGTGTGTAAACGAAGGAAACTGAAGGTGAATGTGGGTAAAAGTAAAGTGATGGTATTTGAAAGAGCAGAAACTGAAGTGATTGACTTTGCTACACCTTACAGAGTGGCTGTACCAACTGGGACGAAGTGTGAGATAACTCTGAGGGGTGAGAGGATGGAGGAAGTGAAGGAGCTTAAGTACCTGGGTACAGTTATGTGTAAACATGGAAGTATGGAAGGAGAAATTAGGGAGAGAGCAGTGAAGGGTAGACAGGTCATAAGATCACTGGGGAGGATTATGAAGGGTAGAAGTGTGAGTATGGAAGTGAAAAGGGGACTACAAAATAGTATAATCCTGCCAACACTGACATATGCGTCGGAGACATGGACTTGGAGTAGGGCTCATCAGTCTAGAATAGGTGCTGTGGAAATGAGTTACTTGAGAGGAGCATGTGGACTTACTAGGTGGGATGGAGAAAGTAATGAGAGTGTGTATGAGAGATGTGGTATGAGTGAGATGGCAATTGGTATTGAGTGTGAAGTGGTTGAGAGAGTGAAACGTGATACATTGAGGTGGTTTGGACATGTGGAGAGAATGCAAGGCGAGGAATTTGTAAAGAAGGTGTATGGAAGTGAAGTTGTGGGACCTGGTGTGAGAGGTAGACCTCCGGTTAGATGGCAGAACAGAGTGGAAGAGTATGTAAAGGAGAGAAACGTGACGGGCAGAGTAAGGCTTGAATAAGTAAGGAGGGAGTGTTGGAACAGGGAGAACTGGAGACACTTCTACCGTGGCCACCCCCTTGGGGGGAGTTCCCGTAGGGAACGAGGCGTCGGAGCTATAGATAGATAGATAGATACAATAAGTTACCATTACATCACAGCTCATAAAACTAACAACCGCAAATCTTAACCTTCCAGCGGGTCGCCTTCATTGGTTGTCATGATAATAATAATAATAACCTTACAGGAACACTAATCACGGAGTGGGCAGAAACTGAAACCTTTTGTGATGCTTTACTGACCAACGAGGAGTCTGTTTCAATGGGTGTGTCACAGTTGATTGCCATTGCTAAATACCATGGCTTTGAAGGCTGGCTTGTCAACATTGAGACCATTGTCCAACCCAATAAGGTTTGTAGTTACTGTAGAAAGAGTTGTTGTCTTGTAAATTTGTGATATGGCAATAGTGAGTGATGAGAGGTGTGCTATGGAAGTGATAACAGTTGATGTTTTGTGAATATATTGGGATCCTCCTGTACCAGTGCCTCTTAAACTCACCTCATCCATCTATTTCTTCTGTTCTAGGTGGAGTTGCTACTAGACTTTGTGAAACAGCTGACGAAGGGGATGAAGAAGGTGTGTGAGGAGGCAGAGGTGGTGTGGTACGACAGTGTTACAGTGGAAGGCAAGCTGGAGTGGCAGAATAAACTCAATGAACTAAACAGGTAGGTAATGGGTAGGATGGATAGAGAGGGGAACAAGAGGGAGGTGGCAAGTGGAAGATTGAATGACATTGAGTATAGAGAGGTATATAAGAGGAGGGTGGGTGAGGTGCTGGAGGAAGCAAGGATGGGTATAGGGGAGGGAGTGGGAGTGAATGATGTGTATGAAATGTTTAAGACACTAGTAATGAGGACAGCAGCAGAGGAGGTGGGATACAAGTCACAGAAGAGGGGTAAGAAAGGGAGTGCTTAGTGGTCAGAAGAAGTGAAAGATGCAGTAGAGAAGAAAAGAAAGGCATATAGGAGAACACTGCAGAGGAATGTGTCAGAGGAGGTGGAAGAGAGAAAACAATGTATGCAATAGACAAGTGAACAGGATGGTGAGTGAGAATAAAAGGAGAGTGGATGAGGAGTTTGGTAGGAAATTGAGTGAGAAGTTTAGAGAAAACAAGAAATTTTTCTGGAAGGAGGTTAAAAGAGAAAGAGGAGAAGGAAAATCTGGTAGTGTGAGAATAAAGAGAGAGGATAGAGTTACTGTGAGAAGGTGAAGATGTGAAAGCAGTGTAGAAGAGGCATTTTGATCGTTTGATGAATGAGAGGACGGGAGGGGAGGCGGTGGTGTCATGCATGGGGATGGAGGTAAGTGGTAGACAACAGGATGTACAGGGAGAATTAGGAAGGGTGTGTTGGGTAGATATACTGTAGTGTGATGGGAAGAGAATGGAGTGGAGGTGATAGTGAAGAAAGCAAAAGTCATCACCTGTTTTCTTAGCATCAGTGTAAGTAAAACAAACCTGCTCTTGTTTACTAACCATCAGGGCATTTTATGAGGCAAGCGATGGAATCTTCCTCAATTACACTTGGACGGACCTTCACCTGGAGCAGAGTCGGGAGGAGGCTGGGGGAAAAGAGGGAGCTGCCAGGGTGTACGTTGGAATTGATGTTTTTGGACGGAATTTCTACGAGGGCGGCATGTTTAATACCTGGAAAGTGAGTTTTGTATTAATCCTTAGGGGGATATTTTTTGTTGGTGAATTGGAAGGTATCTGATTTCTCCAAACTATACCACGATCAGTACCATTGAGGGCATCTGTTTTCTGTCATACTTATAGGAATCAGTAGCCTTCCAATTTGCCAACAAGAAAACCTCAGACAACTACCAGATGATGATTTTTTGTTTTCAGTGGGAAGCAAAACTGGCAGAGTAATATCTATGTCATGAAAATATAAACAACAACTTGTATCTGATGTAGACTAATGCTCTGTAAAAATGGACCCTCTGGGAACATGGACATACCAATACATAAATGATTCAGGTTAGATAAACTATGTATGTGTATAATTATATATGTAGTAAGTATGGTGTTGGACTTTGATCATTCTCCCAGAGGCTTCCTTAAAAGTTATGAAATATTTTGGAAAGCTTTACATAATAGATAATTCATAGTTAATTTTTTTAGTCTGCTCAGTTTTTTCTCAATTTCTGCAGTTGTTGACATAGTTATTCATCCATATTCTATTTAATCTGCTCATTCATTTATGTAGATTTTTAGTGCTGTCATTATGGAAGTCCCTTTTATTCTTTATATTTTTTAGATGATTAAAGTCTCAAAATCTAAAAGAATAAGAGCTGATTGGGAAGACCACCACTAAGGGGATATTCTGGTGTTGGTGAATTATAGGTCTACTGATTACTGTAAACTTAAGAGTGTCTGTTTCATGGCATACTTTGGAGGAATCACACACCTTCCAATTCACCAACAAAAGGATCTCCCCATAAAGTGATGTCAATGTGGTGAAGTGGTTAGCTATACTGTAGTTAACCTTACTTAAGATTGTCTGTTTCATGGCAAACTTTAGAGGAATCACAGACCTTCCAATTCACCAACAAAAGGATCTGCCCATAAAGTGATGTCAATGTGGTGAAAGTGATTAGCTATAGTTAACCTTTAGTCTCGTTCTACAGGCCCTCAAGAAGATACGTTCCTATGGACTCTCAGCGGCCATCTTTGCTCCGGGGTGGACATATGAATGTGATACTGGACTGAGCTTTGTTGATAGTGAGGCCAAGATGTGGAGAGACTTACACCCATACCTCAAATACCACGGACCAGGACAACTCCCCGTGGCTACCTCCTTCTGTCAGGGTTATGGTTATGCCGTATATGATGAAGGCAAGGTGGGTTTAATTTAAGTGGTATTAATGCACTTTGGGAATATTAGAGTACCGGTACCTTAATATAAGTCTTCCAAATTATGTCAGCAAACAGGCCCAGATACACAAAAATAATGTTGAAATGGGTAATACACCTTTGGAACATTAGAGTACCTTAAGTCTTCCAAATGATATCAGCATACAGGACCAGATAAACAAAAATAATGTTGAATGGAGTAATACATCTTTGGAACATTAGAGTACCTTAAGTCTTCCAAAGTACGTCAGCAAACAGGACCAGATAAAAAAAAATATTGTTGTCCTGTTGCTTGGTATAGTTAATTTAGAGGAATCAGTAGCCTTCCAATTTACCAACAAGAGAATCCTCCCTTAATTAATACTGTGTCTGTGTAGAGTTGTGGGATGTTGCCAAGACAAAAGTAGGTCAGAACACTTTATTTTGAAACCTTTATCTGTGATTAATTTTTTATTTTGACCCTTTATCTGTGATTATTTTTTTATTTGGACCCTTTATCTGTGATTAAGTTTGTACTGTGTGTCCGTAACAGATGGTGAAGAAAGGGAAATGGCACAACCTGAGTAAACAGCAGCTTCAGCCTATATTGGGACAGGTATGTGTTCTGTCTATACCTTCAGTTTACTTTAGCACATTATTGATTCATACTGTATATACTTTTTGTCTTCATAGAATAGAGGGTTTCTGTTTTAATGACTACTACTATTTAGAGATGATAGTTGACCATGTACAATCTCGTCAGCAGAAATTCGTCCCATTCTGCTCAAGTGAGAGGAACCTGGAGATCTGAAAACACTGTATGAGAGTTGAAAAGTATGATGATTTAAATGGCTAATGATCTTCAGTACTATGCATTTAATCCATATTTTGTCAACTCGCATACTGTGTTAGCAGATTACCAGGCTCCTCCTCTAACTTGAGCTGAATGGGACGAATTTCTGCTGACGACTGTAAATTATGATATTATGTTATGTTTGTGAATTGTGATTATGATGTGAATGTGTGCATAGATGAGATAGGTTTTCGTGTATTTATTTTATTTTATTTTATTTTATTTTACACCATTTATTTTTTATCTTTGGCCTGAATGTTCCTGTATACAACTTAAGGGGGTGCGGGAATAGGGGACAGGCTTGGGGGGTGCGGGAGTAGGGGACAGGCTTGGGAGGGTTTTGGGGGGTGCGGGAGTATGGGGACAGGCTTGGGGGGGGGGGGTTAGGGTGGTGCGGGAATAGGGGACAGGCTTTCTACCCACCCCAAGCCTCCTACTCCCGCACCCCCTTAAGATAAGTCTAACTTGCTAAATATTATGACCTCCAACTGATAACTGTTTTCTTGTATAGGAAGGAAAATGTGTTCAGCTGAATCTGGTGACATCTGAAGCATATAAAGGTGGAGGATCTCTGGGTATTTCAGTAATATCCCCAAAGGAAATCAGGTATGTTCACACACACACACACACACACACACACACATTACGAGCTTGACTCAATCCTGTAAAGATACAAATAGGTAATAGGTAAGAACACACACACACACACACACACACACACACACACACACACACACACACACACACACACACACACACACACACACACACACACACACACACACACACACACACACACACACACACACACACACACACACACACACACACACACACACACACACACACACACACACACACACACACACACACACACACACACACACACACACACACACACACACACACACACACACACACACACACACACACACACACACACACACACACACACACACACACACACACACACACACACACACACACACACACACACACACACACACACACACACACACACACACACACACACACACACACACACACACACACACACACACACACACACACACACACACACACACACACACACACACACACACACACACACACACACACACACACACACACACACACACACACACACACACACACACACACACACACACACACACACACACACACACACACACACACACACACACACACACACACACACACACACACACACACACACACACACACACACACACACACACACACACACACACACACACACACACACACACACACACACACACACACACACACACACACACACACACACACACACACACACACACACACACACACACACACACACACACACACACACACACACACACACACACACACACACACACACACACACACACACACACACACACACACACACACACACACACACACACACACACACACACACACACACACACACACACACACACACACACACACACACACACACACACACACACACACACACACACACACACACACACACACACACACACACACACACACACACACACACACACACACACACACACACACACACACACACACACACACACACACACACACACACACACACACACACACACACACACACACACACACACACACACACACACACACACACACACACACACACACACACACACACACACACACACACACACACACACACACACACACACACACACACACACACACACACACACACACACACACACACACACACACACACACACACACACACACACACACACACACACACACACACACACACACACACACACACACACACACACACACACACACACACACACACACACACACACACACACACACACACACACACACACACACACACACACACACACACACACACACACACACACACACACACACACACACACACACACACACACACACACACACACACACACACACACACACACACACACACACACACACACACACACACACACACACACACACACACACACACACACACACACACACACACACACACACACACACACACACACACACACACACACACACACACACACACACACACACACACACACACACACACACACACACACACACACACACACACACACACACACACACACACACACACACACACACACACACACACACACACACACACACACACACACACACACACACACACACACACACACACACACACACACACACACACACACACACACACACACACACACACACACACACACACACACACACACACACACACACACACACACACACACACACACACACACACACACACACACACACACACACACACACACACACACACACACACACACACACACACACACACACACACACACACACACACACACACACACACACACACACACACACACACACACACACACACACACACACACACACACACACACACACACACACACACACACACACACACACACACACACACACACACACACACACACACACACACACACACACACACACACACACACACACACACACACACACACACACACACACACACACACACACACACACACACACACACACACACACACACACACACACACACACACACACACACACACACACACACACACACACACACACACACACACACACACACACACACACACACACACACACACACACACACACACACACACACACACACACACACACACACACACACACACACACACACACACACACACACACACACACACACACACACACACACACACACACACACACACACACACACACACACACACACACACACACACACACACACACACACACACACACACACACACACACACACACACACACACACACACACACACACACACACACACACACACACACACACACACACACACACACACACACACACACACACACACACACACACACACACACACACACACACACACACACACACACACACACACACACACACACACACACACACACACACACACACACACACACACACACACACACACACACACACACACACACACACACACACACACACACACACACACACACACACACACACACACACACACACACACACACACACACACACACACACACACACACACACACACACACACACACACACACACACACACACACACACACACACACACACACACACACACACACACACACACACACACACACACACACACACACACACACACACACACACACACACACACACACACACACACACACACACACACACACACACACACACACACACACACACACACACACACACACACACACACACACACACACACACACACACACACACACACACACACACACACACACACACACACACACACACACACACACACACACACACACACACACACACACACACACACACACACACACACACACACACACACACACACACACAGGGAATTACTGAGTGTATGAAAGTATGTTGTGAATGGTTTATTTACACTTGGACACATAATGAGTGTTTTCCTCTAGACATTAATAAATTATACTCTAAATCACTTAGCATTATTTTAAGTGTGTATTTAAGACCAAATTAAGCTACTGTTTCTTAGTTGTGTTGAAATCACTTTAGCCTTTGTGCAATAAAAGTATATAAAATGTTCAAGATGTCCAATATCATACCCAGTTTAGTTTGAGATTCTTGTAACATTATATTTAAGGGGGTGCAGGAGTAGGGGACAGGCTTGGGGGGTGGTTTGGGGTGTGTGGGAATAGGGGGACAGGCTTGGGGTGGGTAGAAAGCCTGTGTCCTATTCCTGCAACCCCCTAACCCCACCCCCCAAGCCTTTCCCCATACTCCCGCACCCCGCAAACCCCCCCCCAAGCCTGTCCCCCTACTCCCACACACCCCTAACCCCACCCCCCAAGCCTGTCCCCCTACCCCCTCACCACCCAAAACCCCCCCAAGCCTGTTCCCCTACTCCCACACACCCCTAACCCCCCCCCCCAAGCCTGTCCCCCCCTTCCTGCACCCCCTTAAGCCTTCCTTCGTGTGATTTGCAGATTGTTTGTGTGTGGACTGAAGTGGAAGGAGTCTCTGTTGGTGTCAGTGTGGTACAAGTGGCAGGGTCCTGTTATCCCCTTCAGCCTCTACCTCAACCTTCACTCCACAACAAACACATCAATGCCAATCAGGTTTGTGTACAGTATGGAACCAAATGTATGTACAATTCATCATTAGATTAAATTAACTAAGACTTACTAAGCCATGCATGCAGTTAACTTGAGAAGGATACCTGTATATATAGAGGATATTGTTGTCACCTCTTGGGACATGAAAAAAAATTATTATACTGCACATGTAAACATTATAATTATTTGCTTTCAGAACAGTTGACTTGAAATGCGACGATTATGAGGAGGCGGGGAAAGAAGAAGGAGACCAACCATGCAAATATATTAAAGTTGAAGCAAACCAAATAAGTAAAAAGACAGACAAGAGCCATGAAACTGTCGACGTCAAGATGAAGAAAGAGGAAGGGAAACATGACGGTGCACAGACTAAGAAGTGTGATGTGTCTCTTGTTGTCAGCAGGGAGGAGAATGGATGGAGTCGCAGGTTCGTCCTTTTATTGTACTCATTCTCCACCCATAAAAGTGTACTAAGGTTTTTTTGTTTTGTTTTTAACATACCGGTACTGTTTATATATATGTATGCTGTATATATTTGTATAGTATTTATAATCTTCTTGGGTATAACACTTTTAATTAGATATGGATATATAGTATTTATAATCTGCTTGGATATAACACTTTTAAATAGTTATGGATAATATGTCGCGTAATAGAAATTTTGTGCTCTGAAGTTTCTTGAAAAACTCTCATTTATTCAGAGTCCAAAGTCACACATTCATTTTTTTTTTACTGTACTGTACTGGGTGTTTGTTGTTTATTCCCCACAGGTCATTCGCTGTGGGTGAAGACGAAGGGTGGGAGGTGTGTGAGATTGGTGTGAGACTGGGAGCACCATCTGGCCTTCTTCTGGGTTACATTACACTCGACAACAAGGGAGTTAACAGAGTGATACAGTGATGCAGGAGTTAATAGAGTGATAAACCAAAATTTTTTGTTTCTGATAGTCTTTTGTTTTGAACACTATAAAATCATGTTGGAAGGCTATGTAAGTTATAGACTATATAAATGGACATATTTTATTATTATGATATGTACAGGATAATTATACAGTATTTATTTTTTACCTATATTATGGAAGAATTTAACAAAGTACAAATTTTGGTTCGTTTGATGGATTAGTTTTATTCACTTTCATTTTTAGGCAAATTAAAAACATGTCGGTAAATAATTATTGCTGAAATGTCACGTGATATATGACAATTCTGTAATGATTTTGGGATCTGAATTACTGTCACGTGTGGAGCAGGAATGTTAATACGGATAGTTGTTTAAAAAATTTGATATTCTATACTTTATATTGTAAATGTGGATAATGGAAAGTTTATAATTTTTTTATTTTTCTGACTTTTAAGGACCCCGTGATGTAGTCCGAAAATTGGAGGTTAGGGAGTCCTTCCATAACTGCCACGAAACAACACCTATATGTAATTAAGGAGCTTGTTTTGTGGCAGTCAGGAGGAATCAGAAGCCACCAAGTCTCATACACAATCACAGGGTCCTCACTTGTTCTAATCAATACACCAATGTTTAAAATGAGTTTGTTTTTTGTTTAATTGTTTGTCAATGTCCACCCACATTGTTTAGGTTAAGGGGGTAATTTCAAGTTAAATATGCGGGGGTTGTACGGGGGATTTAGGGATCCAGTGTAGGATTAGGAAGGGGTTTAGGATGAGGGTGGATTGGGTCAGGGGCTGTGGGTTGAGGATTAGGATTGGGGAGGTAATGATTGGTGATCCTATTTGTTACATTGGAGTGCCATGATTCCTCCAAAGTATTCCAGGAAATGGGACCAAATGAACAAAAATAATGGTGTTCTGTTGCTTGTAATAGTTTGGAGGAATGGGTTGCTCCAGATTTACCAACACACCACTTCCACCTTAATTAATTAAAGTGAGATTCTCGTATTGGTGAATTAGAAGGTACAGTCACCAGCACTAATAAATATACAGGTGTGCTTTGAATACCTGTAGACAGTAGATAAATGCGCATTAAAATCTCCATTGGAATTACTTTGTTGGTGAAATTAGACTGTTCGAAGCTTTAACCTTAAGGGGGTGCGGGAGTAGGGGGTCGACAGGCTTGGGGGGGGGGGGGTTTGGTGGGTGCGGGATTAGGGGGACAGGCTTGAGGTGGGTAGAAAGCCTGTCCCCTATTCCCGCACCCCTCTAACCTCCCCCCCCCCCCCAAGCCTGTCCCCCTACTCCCGCACCCCCCCCAAGCCTGTTCCCCTATTCCTGCACACCTTTAATTAAGGAAGTTAAGGGTAATCTGGGGAATTTGGGATATACAAGTCAGGAGCTGGACTAAGGAATTTCAGGATGCAGAGTTGCCAAGTTTGGGGAAGTTTACATAGACATGGGGAATTAAGAGGTACATACCAATGGGGAAATTTTAAAGATTGTTCAAGAGTAAATGGGAGCATTTCTACCAGACGAAATATAAAGATGAGGTAAAAAGGGAAAATGTCTGATGTTAAGGTTTCGAGGTAAAAGGGGAAATTCTGACGTTCAAGTTGAGGTAAAAAGGGAAATTCTGATGTGCAAGTTGAGGTAAAAAGGAAAATTCTGACGTGCAAGTTGAGGTAAAAAGGGAAATTCTGATGTGGAAGTTGAGGTAAAAAAGGGAAATTCTGATGATCAAGTTGAGATAAAAAAGGGAAATTCTGATGTGCAAATTGAGGTAAAAAAAAAAGGGAAATTCTGATGTGCAAGTTGAGGTAAAAAGGGAAATTCTGATATGCAAGTTGAGGTAAAAAGGGAAATTCTGATGATAAAACGGGAAAATTCGTCGAGACCACAAGACCTGGACAATTGGCAACACTGGAAAATTCCTCATCTCTGTCAAAAAAAAAAAAAGTGTGAAGTAGTCAACCGGCACGTCACACTAATAAAAAATACGCTAATTTCATCTTATTTTAGGTAAGATGAAGACATATTTAGCATGAAATTAGTGATGAAATAATGTGTGTGTAGTAGTATGAGGTATTTCGGTATTTTTTTAGTATTATGAATGATGAAATAATGTGTACGTAGTAGTATGAGGTATTTCGGTATTTTTTTAGTATTATGAATGATGAAATAATGTGTACGTAGTAGTATGAGGTATTTCGGTATTTTCTTTAGTATTATTAGTGATGAAATAATGTGTGTTAAGTAGTATGAGGTATTTCGGTATTTATTGAATGAATTACCGTTTTGTAGCAGTGTTGCCAGATCCGGCTGGGTCCCAGTATTTTACCCCTGTCATTTATTGTACTTTATCACGATTATTTCTCGGTAGTTTGCCCAGGTTAGGTCACGGTAGTTTGCCCAGGTTAGGTCCCGGTAGTCTGATGCGGTCTAGGTTAGGTTAGGTCAGGTCAGGTAAGGTCAGGCTAATTTCAAAATGCCCCATTTGAATATGCCCTATCTTGGAAATGGGGCATTTGCGGAGGAAATGCCATAGAAGAAAATAGTCTTAGAATGGTCTAAATAAGTGGGTAATGAAGGTAGAAAAACCGTACCCAATAACGGTAATTCATTCAATATTTACCGGTATTTCTTTAATATTGTTAGTGATGAATAAAAGGGGATTATTTTTACAAGTTGCCACAACTCGATTTTAAACAATTTACTATTACCAATTTACCAGTGTTTATATGTCACTATTACAAACAACTTTTCTATATACCATTTGCCTCGCAGATGCGTTATAACATTAATTACCTCTTATAAGTGTAGTGGGTGTCGTATTTTTCAGAGTCCAAAAATTTCGTAAAATTGGCTTTTTCACTCTTTTCTTATTACAATATGCTCTATTTCATCTTGTACTACAATATTTCTGAGTAACATTAGGCATATTCAAATGGGGCATTTTGAAAGTAGCCTGACCTTACCTGACCCCACCTAACCTAACCTAGACCACCACAGCAGACTACCGGGACCTAACCTGGGCAAACTACCGGGAAATAACCGTGGTAAAGTACAGGAAATGACCGGGGCAAAATACTGGGACCTAACCGGATCTGGCAACACTGCTACAAAATGGTAATTCTTTCAATAAATACCCATAATCCTAGGTCATATCATAATGCTAGGTCATATCATAATGCTAGGTCATATCATAATCCTAGGTCATATCATAATCCTAGGTCATATCATAATCCTAGGTCATATCATAATCCTAGGTCATATAATCCTAGGTCATATAATCCTATATCATATCATAATCCTAGGTCATATCATAATCCTACATCATATCATAATCCTATATCATATAATCCTACATCATATCATAATCCTATATCATATCATAATCCTACATCATATCATAATCCTACATCATATCATAATCCTAGGTCATATCATAATCCTAGGTCATATTATAATCCTAGGTCATATGATAATCCTACATCATATTATAATCCTAGGTCATATAATAATCCTCAATTTTTATTCTTTCTATTACTTATTACTGTCTCACCTCACTTATCATCTTCTGGTGCTATATGACCTCACTGTTGCTGCAGCTCCTAATATCAACTAATCGACCTATCAATCTATTAATATTCTGCAAATGTTGATAATAATAATTGACCTGTCAATCAATATTCTGAAATTGTTGATAATAATTGACCTATCAATCAATATTCTGAAAATGTTGATAATAATTACAGTATATTGCAAGTCATGAAACACTTACTGGTATATATTGAGTTAAATTATTCTGTATATAATTATTAAGTTAGTGTGTACAGTACCCTAAGTGGTATTTAGGTCTACAGTATATATAATTTAGAAGAAAATGCTTATATATATATATTTTTTTTTTCTATATTAAAAAAGATGGGGACTAAAGGCCACAGGCCCGCTCACTGTCCCCATCTGCGTAGGTTTAGTCAGAGTGTCCAAAATCATGTCCAATTACGTTCGAGATGCCTAGATACATTGCGTTTGAAGGAACATAAGTCGTAGTAAGGTGGAAAGATGGATGAAGGTAGAGTGTTCCAGAGTTGACCAGTTGTGTATATGAAAGACTGAGAGTACCGGTTAACTCTTGCATTAGGGAGTTGGACAGAAAAGGGGTGAGAACGAGAGGCTTGACGAGTGTTGCATGCTCTCCTGAGGGGAGGAAGCATACATTGAGAGAGTTCAGAAGAGCAATGTCCAGTGTAGTTGCGATAGAAGAGAGAAAGTGATGCAACATTGCGGCGAAGAGAGAGAGGTTGTAGTGAATCAGTAAGAGGAGGAGAGTTGATGAGATGAAAAGCCTTTGATTCCACCTTGTCCAGGAGTGTGGTGAATGTTGAACCACCCCACACATGAGAGCCGTACTCCATACAGGGGCGGATGAGACCCCTGTACAGAGACAGCAACTGTGAGGGGGTGAAATAATCACGGAATCTGCGCAGCACACCTAACTTCTTTGAGGCGGTTTTAGCAAGAGAAATAATGTGATCTCTCCAAGAGAGATTATGAGAGAAAGAGACTCCAAGAATATTAAGAGAGGGGGAAAGGTTAAGTTGTGTATCATTGAAGGAGAGGGGATAGTTATCAGGAAGATTAGTACGAGTCGAAAGATGAAGGAATTGTGTTTTAGAGGCATTAAAAACAACAAGGTTCTCTCTGCCCCAGTTAGAGATGAGAGAAAGATCAGAAGTCAGGAGTGCTACTGCATCATCACGTGATGTGGAGAGGAGCTGCTGGGATGGACGGTTGTCATAGTGAGTGGAGTAGTGTAGGGTGGAATCATCAGCATAGGAGTGGATAGGGGAAGAGGTACAGGTAAGAAGGTCATTAATGAACAGGAGAAAGATGGTGGGTGATAGAACAGAACCCTGAGGAACACCACTATTAATAGACTTGGAAGAAGAACAGTGACCATCTACAACAGCAGCTATAGAACGGCCAGAAAGGAAATCAGAGATAAAGGTGCAGAGAGAGGGATAGAAACCGAATGAGGGCAGTTTGGAGATTAAAGCTTTGTGCCAGACTCTATCAAAAGCTTTGGATATGTCGAGGGCAACAGTAAAAGTTTCACCAAAGTTCCGAAAAGAGGATGACCATGAATCAGAAAGGAGGGATAGAAGATCGCCAGTAGAGCGTCCTTGACGGAAACCATACTGACGATCTGAAAGAAGGTCGTGACAAATAAGGTGCTTATGAATTTTGGAGTTAAGAACAGATTCGAAGACTTTAGATAGACATGAGGTCAAAGAAATGGGGCGATAGTTGGAGGGTTGGGAGCGGTCACCTTTCTTCGAAACAGGTTGGATCAGAGCAAACTTCCAGCTAGAAGGAAAAGTGTTAGATGATAGACATAAACGGAACAGTTTGCCTAGGCAGGGTGTCAGTACAGAAGTACAGTTCTTGAGAACAACAGGAGGAATCCCATAAAGCCCGTATATATTATTATTCAGGGATAGTGTCTACTATCGGTATATATTGAGTTAAATTATTCTGTATATAATTATTAAGTTAGTGTGTACAGTACCCTAAGTGGTATTTAGGTCTACGGTATATATAATTTAGAAGAAAATGCTTATATACATCATCATTTATTTAAGGAGGTGCGGGAGTAGGGGGGACAGGCTTGGGGGGGGGGGAATAGGGGGACATGCTTGGGGTGGGTAGAAAGCCTGTCCCCTATTCCCGCACCCCCTAAGCCTGTCCCCCTACTCCCGCACCCCCCCAAGCCTGTCCCCTACTCCTGCACCCCCCTAACCCCCCCCAAGCCTGCCCCCCTATTCCCGTCCCCCTATTCCCTCACCCCCTTAACTGGTGACGTACTTAATAGACCATACGAGTTAAAAAAAATACTGTATGAAATAATATTAAGGAATCCTGTGTTGAAGTTGGAAAATTGGAGATAAATGAGTCCTTCAAATATTGCCACGAAACACACACACACACCTACAGTACTGTATATGGAAGGAGCTTGTTTTGTGGCATGTTTAGGAGGAATCAGAAGCATCCAATTTTCATACATGATCACAGGGTCCTCCTTAAATCGTACAGTTTGAGGAATTATGAACTTCAACTAATACACATAATAATTTTCCTCAACAGGTGTGATATTTGACTGAGGATGTTGGTGTGTTTGATGGATGGCCTTGTGCAGTTTGATCAGCACATCTGTCAACTGATTATGGGACCCTGTGATGTAGTCAGCAAATTGGAGTTAAACGAGGCCTTCAAATATTGCCATGAAACGCACACATCTATATGGAAGGAGCTCGTTTCGTGGCGTATTCAGGAGGAATCAGAAGGCTCCAATTTTGATACATGATCACAGGGTCCTTAACTTACATCTCCACTTAACCCTGAATGCTCTCGGCACTTCCAGCTTAACTTTGATGATTCATATTAATCAAGTACAGTATTATTTAGCACAAGAATCCCAAGACAGATGAAATAATATTGTAGCTATGTTCTGAGTGTTTTGTTTGCACAGTAGTTATTTTATTATAGATACGGTATTATTTTATTTTATTATAGATACGGTATTATTTTATTTTATTTTATTATAATTTTTCTTTCTTCTGACAATCATGTATATAAATTATTAAGCAGGATCATATCGTGTAATCGTCATAATATATATATTTCAATATTATTCATTCCTCTCTTGTATAAATTATAATATTAGTCTGCTCCATCCCATACTGGTAATATTGACTTTGTGTTTGCTTGTGTTTTGTTTGTCTACCTTAATTGATTTCTTGTTCCATCTTTGGTTTACCCTTTATCACTATTGGGTAAATTTACTCTGATAATTATTAAACAACTCAGTAAGGTTTAAGGTGGTAATACACTTTTGGTATTATTCTTCTTGATTCTTGCAAAGTATATATGCCAGGAAATATGACCAGGTTAACAAATATAAATTGATGGTGTTGTGTTACTTGGAATAGCTTAGAGGAATCAGTTGCTCCAGATTTACCAACACTGTACTGTCCCCTTAATTAAGTTGAGCCACAGAATTGGAAAATACAGTACAAATTTTCCCCAAATTTTTTTGTTTTATATGTTGAAATAAATGGGCCTTAAGTAAATTAGGATTGAGTGTGGAGTGGTTGAGAGAGTAAATCATAATACATAGAGGTGGTTTGGACATGTGGAGAGAATGCAAGACATGGAGTTTGCAAAGGTGTATGGAAGTGAAGTTGTGGCACTAGGTGTGAGAGGCTGACCACCAGTTAGATGGCAGAACAGAGTGGAAGAGTATGTGAGGGAGAGAAACATGAGGGCAGAGGAGGGCTTGACCAAGTAAGGAGAGAGTGTTGGAACAGGGAAAACTGGAAACTTTTGCTGTGGCCATCCCCTTCGGGGGAGTTCCCGTAGGTAACAAGGCATCGGTGCTGAAGATAGATAGATAGATAGATATTATTCTGTTTGTAATGAATGTATGTACAATAAACCCACTTTGTACATTACACACACATAATCCCAGTGGTGGATAATGAGGGTTTACTATACATACATTGATTACAAACAGTACAATACACACAATACACACACAGTCCAGTGAGTTGAGTGTGGAGTGGTTGAGAGAGTGAAACTTTGAGGTGGTTTGGACATACTGTATAGAGAATGCAAGGTGAGTAATTTGTAAAGAAGGTGTATGGAAGTGAAGATGTGGGACCTGGTGTGAGAGGCAAACCTCCAGTTAGGTGGCAGAACAAAGTGTAAGAGTATGTAAAGGAGAGAAACGTGAGGGGCAGAGGAGGGCTTGACCAAGTAAGGAGGGAGTGTTGGAACAGGGAGAACTGGAGGCACTTCTGCTGTGGCCACCCCCTTGGGGGAAGTTCCTGGAGGGAACGAGGCGTCAGAGCTATAGATAGATCGATAGATAGTCCAGATTAGCATAGTTAAACAGGTACAGTAACCTCGTAAAAGATCACTGTGGGCCTCCTGTTGCCTGTACTTCCTTTGTATAACAACAACAACAAGGCATTACTGTATATGGGTGTATAATATACAAAGAGGGTTTACTGTACATACATTGATTACAAACAGTACAATACACACCCATATGAATAACAGTACAAAACCAGACATTACTATAACTTGTTCTCTCTACCAAGATAAATCATTATTATACTCTGAGAATAATGTACTGTAATATGTTGTTAGATGCTTTCAAGGTGAGATTCTCTTGTTGGTGAATTGGAAGGTCTCTGATTCCTCCAAACAATGTCACCAAACAACAGATCCCCTATTAGTACCATTGAGATGATTTGTTTCCTGGCATAGTTTGGAGGAATCAGTAGCCCCCCAACACACCACCAAGAGAATATCTCAACCCTTAAAGATTTAATTAAGGGGAGTTGTGTACCGTGTTGGTGGTAAATCTGGAGCAACTGATTCCCCCAAACTATTCCAAGCAAAAGTCCACCATTATTTTTGTTCATCTGGCCGTATTTGTTTGCTGGCATATTTTGGAGGAATCAAAGCACTCCAATATACCAAAATTATATTACCCCTTTGATTAATGTTACAAATATTATTGCAGGTTGTATGGTGTTGGTGTTTACTATACCCAAGATGTACTGGAGGCTGACTGACTTGTTGTATGGTGTTGGTGTTTACTATACCCAAGAAGGCTGGCTCTGATGTTGTTTAATGGCAAATGTGGAATTCTTACAAGAGTAAAGCAAGTAAAGCTGGTCATGCATGGGGCTGTATACAAGAACATCCATGGTGTTGACAATGGTGTGGTACCAGTATGATTATATTGTGTTTCTATGGGGTCATGGTATGCACCACTAATGTTCTTGAATATGGCCCCAGGTTTCACACTCATTTTAATTATGGGGCCTCGGGGATTCTGTTGTTGGTGAATTGGAAGGTCTTTATTTCCTTCAAACAATGCCACCAAATAGATTCCCTATTAGTACCATTCAGTATTTCTATTTTCTGTCATAGTAAGGAGGAATCAGTAGCCTTCCAATTTGCCAACAAGAAATTCTCCCCCTAAAAAGTTCTCTACTACTGTAGGTTACTTTTTATCTATGATATGGGACAAATATAATAATGATGATATAAATATGAAGCATCTTTTGTCCATGCCAAACTGTATTGCACAACTGTACAGTCTTTAATTAAGCTTCTAGGTGTGAAACCTAGTCAAAGTATTTATTGTATTTATTTTCAAGTGCGATAAGTAATAGAGAGAATAAATGTCATTATTTTGTGAATGCATAACTTTACAGAGTGTAGTGTACAATTGGTGAAAGAGTGTTGGCAATTTACTTTCAAAACAACAGAGTTTATTGAAGTTGAATTTATTACACTTACATCTACTTTGGTTGTATTGCAGGTTGTGTAGTGAAGTTGTTATGAAGACACACATATACATCACATTGGCACCTCATTACTGACTGGCTGACACATCACTACAATTATTATTATATGGTGAGATTATGATAAATTATTATGAAGACCTCAAACATAACAACACTTTCATATCTGGTTATTTATACATTCATTCATTGGGTCGTATGCAATAGCCGTATGCACCATAAATGTTTTTTACTATGGCCTATTCATTTATATAAGTAATGTAATAGTACTTTACTCATATTTGGATTGATTTGGTCCATTATTTAAAGGGCAGATTCTTTTGTTGGTGAATTGGAAGGTCTGTGATTCCTCCAAACTATGCCAGGAAACAGACTCCCTCAGTGGTACAGTTGCCTGACGAAGTTCGTTAAGTCCTGACTGGTGTAGGGTAGGGCCCCAGAGCTGGTAATAATGTAAAGTATGAAATGCCATATACTGCTATTATTATATGTTTGTAACTTAATCAACACCCATATAACTCTGAACAACATTACGTTGCATAAAATTATTCATTTTATATTATTTGAAAAAACACATAAGCCCTGAAAAAATATCTAAATGTGTGGTGTTGTGTTAAAGCTGGAAAATAATTGACACATGTATCCACTGCAGGTATCGCACCGCAGTTGTCGTATGGTGCTGTCTGTCGAAAGTTTGAATTACTGAGATATGTCAGTCGTGATGTAAATTTTACGGCAGGAATTGTTAAATATGAAAACATATTTAATACATTAATATGGGAGATATTAACATTAGGATTGGGAATGAGAACAGAGCGGAGAGTTTGTAGGAGAGAGAGAGGGAGTGTAACAGGTGGAGAAATAGTAAACGAGTGTTTTAATAATGGACAATCAAGTTAGTTCTATAATAACCACTCCTAAAATCATCCATATTAATAATGGAAAGAGAAACAGACATTATATAAAGGGATTTTCGGACATAATATTTACTGCATGAAAGTGTTACGTGAAATAAATATCACAGTGAACGATATAGTTAGAAAGGGGGAGGAACGGACAGCACGAATTATACAACAAAAGATATGAATACGATATTACACAACACTGATAAACTATCTACTTATTAGTCAATTTAAATCAGTCTTGTTTATCTATGATCATATGTTTCATTTCATAATCATACAAAAAATTCATTACAACCTGACAACCTAGAATCTCTCTCTCTCATGTGAACTTTACTCCTGTCCTCTCGAGCAACTGCTCCAAATAATACTCGAGACAGTGTTGCTTCATATGAAAGAGAAACAGAATGCCGAATGTATACCCCACACTGAGTTTAGTAAAAAGGGATTTTTATTCAGTAGATGAAGTATATTTGCAGTCAGTTAACCTTCTCGACATATACAGAACACTGATTAAACTAATAATTATATAATTGGTAGTGCTCCTAACAATCTCATATTCATGACCGCTTTTTTTTTTTTACTCAAAATCACGTTAAGTTCCCTATCAGGTTCATTAGGTAGACTTCAGGATGGGCAACTTCATGCCTGTATATTTTCTAGCTTTTGATATCGCCAGCACCTCCTATCTCCCACGACCATGCTATCTCCCCTCCTTACCACGTTCAACGTCCCTGGCTCCCTACAGTATATACCCAACTCCTTCCCCCAGTGTTTATGGGCAGGGTAATGGAGACGGGACTTCTTTCCCTACTACTTACTGTGATAACTTCAACAATGTCTTCAATTTCGAATATGTGCGGTTATGAATTTTAAACTTACTGTTAGTCTACTCTAGTGTTTAATTGTCACTTTACTACTGTAGTGGTTTCGGTTTTCATAATACTTGAGACATCCTACATTGTATTCATTATTATTATTTACAACTAATTGGCCTTGTGTTGAAAAGAGAAGTGACTTCACATGAGATAGGCTAAAATTATTAGAATTATTTTAAATATTAATAGTAGTAGTTTCCCTGCAATTTACAAATATGAGCAGTCATCAATATCATGGTATGCATATATGGATGTGGGGAGGATTCAACACCTATTCCTGTTACAAAGTCAGGGTAACCATCAACCTCAAAATTTATTATTTTCTTATTTACTCTAATATGATTGTGTTGTGGTGACATCTGACAACAAAATAACTGTGGATGAGACCGGGATATTGGGTGTGTGGCTTACTAGAGGTGATCGTACGGCTGGCACAAAGGTTTGCTGTGTTACCAAGTAAGTGGCTAGACCCTATGCGTGTCGTGACTTAACGAACTTCGCCAGGTAACTGTACTAAGAGGGGATCTGTTTCATGGCATAGTTTGGAGGAATCAGAGACCTTCCAATTCACCAAGAAAATCTCCCATTAAGAAAGTCTTGCTAATGTTGTATATTATGGAGTTATTGTCTGATATATATAACACTTGGCTGGCTCTCAATGGTGTGGTTAGGGAAGAATCATCCTCTCCCTCCCCTTCTCGTCCTTTCCATTCCTCTCCTTCCCTTCCATTCCTCTCCCTCCCCTCCTTCCCTTCCTCTCCTCCTTCCCTTCCTCTCCCTCCCCTCCTTCCCTTCCATTCCTCTCCCTCCCTCCCTCCCCTCCTTCCCTTCCATTCCTCTCCCTCCCCTCCTTCCCTTCCATTCCTCTCCCTCCCCTTCTCATCCCTTCCATTCCTCTCCCTCCCACTTCTCTCACTTACTCCTCAATGTTTGTCAAAGTATTGGTAATATCTTGCAGTACAGTAATTCTAAGTACCAATTCATTTGTATTAGTGCCATCCATAAATTAATTAGGTTGTATTTTGTTACAGTTATAAATTAATTAGGTTGTATTTTGTTACAGAGTTGTGGAGTGAAGTTTGTACAAGAGACTTAACAACAACAACCGTCATTGTTCACCGTGTTGTTCATCCTTCCAACAACATCAACAACAGCAGTACAAGCATCATTAGTTACGGTGAGTTGTTTTTTATGGAGTTCCAGTGTGTGATATTTCTCTCCACACAATGTCAATGGGGTGCGGGAGTAGGGGACAGGTTTGGGGGGGGGGGTTTGGGGGGTGCAGGAATAGGGGACAGGCTTGGGGGGGGTTCGGGGGGTGCAGGAAAAGGGGGACAGGCTTGGGGTGGGTAGAAAGCCTGTCCCCCTATTCATGCACCCCCCTAAACCTCCCCCCAAGCCTGTCCCCCTATTCCCGCACCCCCTTAATTAATGTTGTTATAATTATTGTGTGTGTGTGTGATTTGTCTTGCACACACATGCTTTCTACCCCCCCCCCCCAAAGCCTGTCCCCCTAATCCCGCACTCCCTTAAGTATATTTGAACCGTTACACCCTTACAGGTAAAGAATTATCATTGATATTGTTATAATACTTGTCACCACACACACAGTATTATAATAACATCAACTATTTTTATTTTAACCCTACACTCTTACAGGTATAAATTAATTGACATATTCACCTGCTGTAAGATGTGAAAGAAATGTGTTCTAATAAAGCATCTGAATTAATATAACACAGTTTATTTTTTTCCTCTTATATATTACAGCAATATTAAATTAATCTTATCTCTCTTACATTAAATTGGTCTTCTTTCTTGTGCCCTCCTCCTCCTCTCTCACTCTTAAATTAATCTTTTCTGTCTTGTGCCTTCCTCCTCTTCTCTCACTACACACCTGTAAAGCAGATTAATATCATTAGAGTTTAAAGTGTAGCACGTTTCTAAATCCAAGCTACATTACGTACAAACTTTACATTATATAAATCATACAGGGCAATTAGGTTGATGTTAAGGGGAGATTCTAGTGTTGGTGAATTGGAAGGCTACCGATTCCTCGTAACTGTACCAGAAAACAGATGCCCAGGCCATGACCTTCCTCAGGAGCTTGGGGCTGCTCGGCCAGACAGCTTTAGGAACTTCAACAACAACAACAGATGCCCTCAATGGTGTTAATAATTAGGGGATCTGTTTGGAGGAATCACAGACCTTCTATTTCACCAACAAGAGAATCTCCCCTTAATTTTAAAACAAAGTGAACCTTATAAAAAGTGATTTGTACGGTCAGATACAAATGAACACAAGCATGATGGTAAGAGAACTGTGTGTGAAGTTTACATTGATGGGGACTACTAGTACCACTAGTGTTGGTGGTAAATCTGGAGCAAATGATTCCTCCAAACTATTCCAAGCTATCATAGGTCACAATTATTTTTGTTCATATTGTCCTGTTTCCTGACATACTTTGGAGGAATCAAGGCATTCCAATGTACCAAAAGTATATATGAACCCCTTAAAATCAACAACAAGAAGTATTTAAGAGGTAGTATATGTTTGGTACATTTGAGCACCTTGATTCCTCCAAAGTATATTATGGAAACAACAGGACCACATTAACAAAAATAAATACTGGTGTCCTGTTGTTGCTGTTGCTTGGAAAAGTTTGGAGGAATACACAGTTGCTCCAAATTTACCACCAACACTGTACTGTATATAATTATAAAGTCTTGGATAATATGTAGGTTACTGAATTGTGACTGTACCAAACACACACAGATAAAACATTGGGTTGTATGCAAGAACAGTCAGTGGTGTTGGCGATGGTGTGATGGCTCTATTGTGTTCGATACCACATCATCGTATGCATCTCTAATGTTCTTGAATATGGCTCAAAGTATCTCGGTAAACACTCACATGTGATGTCTTGAGAACTGTTGTTGTAGATTTTTTTTCTTCTATACCTCAACCTCGGGACTGTACGGTGTCAGTAGCCCGTGACTCTTGCGAGGCCTCGAGATTATTGGGTGTCGCACTAGATGAGACAGTGGAGCTTCGTGGTGATGTTGGTACCGTAGCTTCTCTTCTGCCCCACTAGATGACGACACCTTATTTATACACGTCCCTATCAAGAGATGGAAGGATGAATGAACACAGTGGACAACAAACAATGAAGGGTGTTAAATCTCTTGTACAACTCCACTCCACAACAACTCTGTAACAAAATATAACCTAATTAATTTATGGATGGCACATGAATTAATTAATGGGAGATTCTCTTGATGGAAAATTGGAGAGTTCTTGCCTATGACCCTAAAACCTACAATGCTTCTTACTTCAAGGGGGCAGGATGGAGAAAGAACTAAAGACTAAGTAAAGCTTGTAAAAAAAAAATAAAGAAAAAAAAAAGGCAGGGAGGAAGGTTTAGAATTGGCATAAACCATTAAATATATGCAAAAATGATATACAGTAAAGTTTTGATATACAATGAATAAATATATTTGTATCCAACACCACTTCATTGTATACTCACTGAATACCACCACACAAATGTTTTCCCAGGCTTCAATAACTACATAATTTACTGAGCATGTGTTAAAGGGATGTATGTGATAAATTTAATAATCTCATATCAAGGGCCTTCTCTATCAGACTGTATGAAGGAACTCCTAAATGTGAATGAGCTGTGGAGTGTGTGTGTGTGTGTGTCTGCATTGGAATGAATTGCATTATGAGTAATAGACACAAGCTCATTGATATGTGTAAGGAATAAAGTTGGGGCCAAAATGATATCTTGCAATGAATGCCAGCATTTACAGAGTGAAAATAATGAGAGTATAAACTATCCTTTTTAATACACACATACACACCAGTATCTATCTATCTATCTATAGCTCCGACGCCTCGCTCCCTCCGGGAACTCCCACCAAGGGGGTGGCCACGGCAGAAGAGTCTCCAGTTTTCCCTGTTCCAGCACTCCCTCCTCACTTGCACCATCCCCCCTCCCCCCCTCACACTTCTCTCTCTCACATACTCTTCCACTCTGTTCTGCCATCCACTAGTAACACACCAGTAACATAATAGTATTCTTGTACAGAAAGCACACACACTGTATGACTGTTGTTGCCAAGATGAGAACACACACACACTTGCCATTCTTGTATTGTGAGGTAGTCAGTACTCTTGTGAAGTTTATGGGTAGTAATAGTAGTAGTTATGGTAGTCTGTGCTCCTCTATTCAAAACTGCTAAAGCTTGGAAAATCCAATCCATCCTGAAAAACCATATAGAGATTAGTACTGCATTGTTACATGTTAACTCAACACTATGGACCATATTCATGAACATTGATGGAGTGGTAAGAGTACAATGAATTATACAGATTAGTAATGCACCGTTACACGTCAGTTGGAGACAATTAACAATACAGGGTTTTATTCAGTTATGGTAAAGCTCCAGACTAGTCATAAATTGCTTGTTAAATTATCCTGCTAACTTAATTATTTCACGGTTAAGTCTTTATCAATAAAGCATCAAGCATAGGTCTGCTTCTCAAGACAGATGGCTCCATTAAATACACTATGTGGTACTTGTGATTTTTGCTGAATACAGTATATGCCTATATCAGGGTTGGGCAACATTTTGATGCCTCGGGCCGGATGTGATTATTACGATAAGGCCGCGGGCCACAGGTCAAGTGAAATGACCAATATGCAATATATATTTTTTTATTTCCTTTCCAAAAATATACTTCTGTATTAGAAATAAGGAATTCCTATGTAAATATTTGATTCGTGTAATTATTTCCTTACAAAACAAAGATTAAAATAATATAAATTAATAATCTAAGCAGTAATATGCTTGAAATGGCCCGTCAGCACCTTGACTCCTACGAAACATCAATTCCTTCCTCAGAGAGACAACCACACTAAACACAAGTTACACAGGTTGAAAAAAAAACCCATGTAACTTAAATACAGTTAACGAGACAAGTACAGTATTTCGTACTGTTGGTAATGTAACAAAACAGAACCATATTTCACCTTTAAAACATGATATAATTGTAGAAATAAAAGACTGGAGATCACCAATACCAGTAATTCATTGGCAGTAAAAAAAAAAAAAAAAAAAAAAAAAAAAAAAAGATTGTTGTACTTTACACACTGGTGAATGTCAGAAAAACCCAGTTCTAGGTGAAAAAACCTAGAAGGATCATCACTGAGTGATATGGTAACAGTACTTAATGGTAGTGTGTGTGGTTCAATGTATCTGGCGGGGCAGATTCAAATGCGTCGGGCCAAATGATAAAAGCAGCTCCACTCTTGCGGGCCAGATTACAACGCAAATCATGCTTTGCATCGCGGGCCAGACAATAGACCTTTGGCCCGCGGGCCGGAGGTTGCCCGCACCTGTCCTATATTCTCTCTCTCTCTTACACACACACACACACAAATAAATAAATGCACACACATCCCAATGAGGGACGAGAGAACTGGCACATGTCCGGTATTTCTAAATATTATCAAAGTCCAAATAATTCACACCACTACACTTGTCAATATAGAAATACAGTCGTGGCACATAGTCCTTGACCAGATTCCCCTTACACCCTGGTCAAGGACTATATGCCACAACTGTACAATAATTTACTTACCAATATTTCCTGAGTCAATGTCCTTGTCTGTCCTGTCCAAGCAAGAATAGGGCTAACTGGAATCTGCCTCTGGAAAAAATAAACCATAAATAAATATATAAAGCCATTGATAATATTCTTATAAATAAATATTCACTCAAAATATATGGTTTTTATTTTCTATATTACTGTTCTGTAGCAATGGGTGGTAATAATTATTTCCTGGATATTAATTAATGAGTTCTATTACATAATTATATCCATATTTATGTGTGTGTGTATATACAGTATGTGTGTGTTGTTCTTTGTGCGTGTATATATGTGTGTGTGTTGTTAATAAAGGTCATAATAATAGGAAATAAAGGCCATAATATTTGCAAAAAAGGCCATAATAATAGGAAATAAAGGTCATAATATTGGCAATAAAGGCCATAATATTGGCAATAAAGGCCATAATATTAGGAAATAAAGGTAATAATATTGGCAATAAAGGCCATAATATTAGGAAATAAAGGCCATAATATTGGCAATAAAGGCCATAATTATAGAGAACAAAACAATGATATGGATATAATTAATTATACTCGTACAGCCACAATCATATATCCACCAACACTTTCCTTACATCGTAGTAATAAATATCTTGGTAATAAAGAACAACACGAGTATGATTTTGCACCACCTCATAATAATGATAATAATAATAATAATAATAATTGAGAGGGTTGAGTTGATATAGGGTGTTGTTGTATGATTAAATTTTGATATGATACCCATTTATTGGCAATATGGAAAGAAAGTGTTGGTGGTTATTTGACTGAGGGAGAACACACACAAATAACTATGGATATAATGGTATTATTACAGAAGTACTGTGTTCTTGGCTAGGGCCTTGCACTGTTACCACATCCGGCTAGGTCCCGGGAATTTGCCCCGGTCACTTTATGATAGTTTACACCGGTTATATCCCGGTAGTTTGCCCAGGTTAGGTCCCTGTAGTTTGCCCTGGTTAGGTCCCGGTAGTCTGCTGTGGTCTAGGTTAGGTTAGGTTAGATTAATTTCCAAATTATGTTTGTAAAATCGAGAAACACCATAGATGAAAAGTGTCTTAGAATGGTCCAAAATAGTGGGTAATGATACTAAAATATACACTATAGGGTATTTATTGAAAGAATTACCGTTTTGCAGCAGTGTTGCCAGATCCGGCTGGGTCCCAGTATTTTACCCCTGCCATTTATTGTACTTTATCATGATTATTTCCCGGTAGTTTGCCCAGGTTAGGTCACGGTAGTTTGCCCAGGTTAGGTCCCGGTAGTCTGATGCGGTCTAGGTTAGGTTAGGGCAGGTCAGGTAAGGTCAGGCTAATTTCAAAATGCCCCATTTGAATATGCCCTATCTTGGAAATAGGGCATTTGCGGAGGAAATGCCATAGAAGAAAATAGTCTTAGAATGGTCTAAATAAGTGGGTAATGAAGGTAGAAAAACCGAACCCAATAACGGTAATTCATTCAATATTTACCCACTATAGTGAACTCAGTACTTCTGTAAATTTACCAATATAATTAATTACATTTGTATCTACGAGGCCCACTTTCTTTTTTTTGATAAGTACTTGTGTTACTTCCATTTTTAACTTCTATTTTAATTGATATTCACTACTCACCTGTGTATAAAAAGTCCATGTATGTATTAGGAAGCCAGACATAAAGGCCATAATATAAGTTAATAAAACACGATATACAATTACTACCCTCATACCTAATAACGGGGGGCCATATTTGTTATTATCTCCATATTTAACTTATATTTCATTATATATTCACTACTCACCTGTGTATAAATAATCCCTGTATCATTATGTAACCTCTGTATAGTCAAATATCTCTCCTGGACACATGGTAGTGGAATATTTAACCATTTTTCTGCCTTCAACCTTCTATTGTCCTTCCTCCATTGTTTACTTTTTGCTTACAGTGTTGCCAGATATGATTTACAGAGTTGCCAGTCATTATTTTACATTGTTGGCAGTCATTATTATTATTATTATTATCATCTCTACGGCCTTATATTAAATAATTATGGTCATGATTAGGCTAATAATTGTAATATAATAATACATATACTCCATGAAATACTGAAAAATAATATTCGTAGCTATTGTGATTTATATGCAGGGCTTAATTAAATGCTATTGAAATATGACCCAAAATTTGTGGGATTGTCGATATATAAATATATATCGACAATCCCACAAATACTTGGGCGTCCACATCTCAGCGGACATGAGGTGGAACACACACATAAGTAGCATCAGGGCCAAAGCTAGTAGGGTCCTGGGGTTCTTGCGCAGGAACCTCAGCAGGTGTAACACAAACGTCAAAATTATTGCTTATAATACATTCGTTCGGCCACACTTAGAGTACTGCGACACCGTCTGGGACCAACACACTAACAATAATATCAATAAATTAGAGTCCATACAAAATAAAACTGCAAGATGGGCCAGACGTGATTACAGACATACTAAATCAGTCACTTTGCTTAAACTAGACCCATTAGTAACACGAAGACAGATACACAGACAACAGATGATATACAAAATCACAAACAAGTTAGTTGACATAGACAAAGACACATATCTACACCCTACAAGTATACGATCCACTAGAGGCAGCCACAACTTTAAATACCATACATACCAGACAAGCACTGATGTATATATATATATATATATATATATATATATATATATATATATATATATAGGCTATATATTTAGGCACTCATTCTTTCCCCGCAGCATCCAAGAGTGGAATAATCTCCCATCTCACGTAGTTAATAGCCCCACTCTTGACACGTTTAGAAATAGGATCACCAATCATTACCTCGATCCCCAATCCTAATCCTCAACCCGCAATCCCTGACCCAATCCACACTTATCTTAAACCCCTTAATTCCTATTCCTCCCCTGGATCCTTAAATCCCCCGCACAACCCTTGTATATTATGCTGCCCATGAGCGGCCCTCTGCGGGACCCACAACTTGAACTTGAACTTGAAATCCTCCCATTAAAGTCCCGACAGTGTTGCCCAATCTTGATGAATCTGGGGCCCTGCTGATAACGCACTCCTTTCCCACTATTACCAGAAATCACCATGACCAGACACACCCCCACTAATTAATAATAAGAATAAGAGGATCGAGGAAGACTGACTGACTGACCGACTGACGTACTGCTGTCTCGTTGTTGAAGTGAATTAATTAATCAGCTGACATTCTCTACGCATAAGGTCGCACACGTATTATTCAATCTATAAGACAATGGCACGCTCTGTAGCCTATACGTCTTGTGAGGTGGGCGTGACTCTCTCCATGTCACTCACACACTCGTTACCTTACCTTATTTACTGCCAGGGAAGACTATAGTGATATAAAAGAAAAAAATAGTCTGGCGATGATAATAAAGTAGGAATGTGATAAAGTGAGAATGTGATAAAGGGGGAAACAGACAGCAAGGATGAATGAAGGGAATAAATAATGGGAAAAGAGGGTTAGTTAGTTAGTTAGTTAATACGTACGATAGAATTATATTTTTATGTCAATATTGAAAGTTCGTATTTATATTTCCCCATCAGCAGTTCTCTTGAAAAATGTAAGTGATAGAAAACGTTATATATTCTACTGATAAACTCAATTATATCGAGTGTTTCCCTACCCTCTGTAACCTATATAGCTGTCATCATTATCATTATTTTTACACCATCCATCCACATCTACACAGCAATATAAACACTCATCCACACATCAATTTAATCACTCAGCCATATCCATACTTATCCACTTATCCTTACTTAATTTCCTTTAAAAATTCCTTAGAAAAATATCCTTAGAAAAGTTTCCTTAAAATTTTCATTAATTAAAAAGTTAATTTAAAGTTTTTCCTTAAAAAAACCTAAAATATATTTCCCTGCAATTTCCCTTTAAAAGTTTCCTTAAAAAAATTCCATAGAAAAATGTCCTTAAAATTTATACACACATAAAATACATAAATATATACACACATATACACAAGAAGAACAACAACAGCAACACACACACACACACACACCACTTTGCCTGTTCTTTGTTCTCGTCGCCCCAAGCATTGACATAACGTTGGTGAGGGGAGAGATGGAAGAGGGGAGAGGGGAGAGGTGACGTGTATGGGGAGAGTAATGGGAGAGGGGAGAGGGAGAGGGGAGAGGCTGATGGTTATAGTGTGGGAAGCAATGCAAGTCGTGAGAAGGGATAGAGAATGTCTGTGTTAAATGGATGTATGGATGAGTG
>JAWQEG010008013.1:0-39490 GCA_033782935.1 Petrolisthes cinctipes
GGGAGAGGGAGGGTACAGGAGGAGTAGGGAAGGGAAGGGAAGGGAAGGCAGAAGAGGGATAGGGAAGGTAATGACAGGATAGGTAGGGTAAAGGAAGGGGAACAATTAAAGGAATAATATACTTATGGTACATTGGAACACTTTGATTCCTGTGTCCCCCTATTCCTGCACCCCTCCTAGACCCCCCTGCACCCCCCTAATACCCCTAAACACAAACAACCCCCCCCCCAAGCCTGTCCCCCTATTCCTGCACCCCCCTAAACCCCCCCGCACCCTCCTAATACTCTCTAAATACACACAACCCCCCCAATACCTGTCCCCCTATTCCTGCACCCCTCCAAGCCCGTCCCCCTATTCCTGCACCCCTCCAAGCCTGTCCCCCTATTCCTGCAACCCCTAAACCCCCCCGCACCCTCCTAATACTTTCTAAATACACACAACCCCCCCCCCATACCTGTCCCCCTATTCCTGCACCCCTCCAAGCCTGTCCTCCTATTTCCGCACCCCCCCCCAAGATCCCCCCGCACCCCCCTAAAAACCCCTAAACACACACTGTATTTATCTATTAATATAAGAAACAAGGGAGAACCACCATCTTGTATTGCCATTATAATGTTGGAGAGAGAGAGAGAGAGAGAGAGAGAGAGAGAGAGAGAGAGAGAGAGAGAGGTAGTAGAGGAGATAAAGAGAGAGAGAGAGGTAGTTGAAGTGGGAGAGATAGAGAGGTAGTATAAACACACACATACACACACACAGACCCTAATGATATACTGTACACACATTATGTATTAAGATAAACACATACATACACACATACTCTATTAATATACACTCATATGTATTAACATACACACACACAAACGCTAATAGTATACATACATATGTAATAACACACACACACACACACACACGTATGTATTAACACACATACACATACACACACGTATGTATTAACACACACACACACACACACACACACATAATGGTAACAGTAGTAATAACTCAACCTTTACTTATCATGGTGTGAACATTTTTACTAACTTGTATAGATTAGTGAACAGCAAGTTGATGTTGTGGTTTCATGAGAGAGAGAGAGAGAGAGAGAGAGAGAGAGAGAGAGAGAGAGAGAGAGCTGTGTGTGTTGGCATGCGTGCGTGTGCCTGCGTGCGTGCATCCGTGTGCTTGCGTCTGTGCGTGCCTGTGCTTGCATACGTGTGCACGCGTGTGTGTAGGTGCATGCATTCAAGTGTGTCCGTGTATGCGTGCATGCGCGTGCGTTCGTGATTGCCTGTGTGTACATGCATGCGTGTGTGTTCGTGCTTGCACGCACGTGCATGTGTGTGTGTTTGTGGAGGGGGGGGATCTGATGGAGGTGGTAGGATAATTTGTACATGGATGACTTCCATTCATCCCTGGTTTTGATCTGTGACCACAATATAATTAATAATTAATTGGTTGTTGATGAATCTGACATTACATGATAAAAAATTCCAATATTAATATACACCTTTATATGTACAGTGCTAACCTAACCTAACCTTTATATGTACAGTGCTAACCTAACCTAACCTAACCTAACCTAACCTTTATATGTAGTCCTCAGGGTGTGGCTGGACATCTGAAACAACGGGTGAAAGTCCCACTGGACCGGTCCATCAGTGGCCTGGTGGTCACAAAGGAAAGGTAAGTAACACACACAGACAACACATGACCTATTGACTGGTCCATGTGTTCTTATTCCTGGCCATTATCACTCTAAACACACACACAGACACACACAGACAACACATGACCTATTCACTCTCTCCCTCAGATAATAAAATATATCTATAAAAGAGAGGCGTCTGTCTGTGTGTGTTTGTCTGTGTGAACTTTTCTCCCAAACCAAAAGAAATAGATGGAACAAACCATATATATATATATATATACCTGAAAGGGCATGACCCAGGGAAGGTTAAGGTACAGTTGGCTCCATTTCCGCGTTTACCACTACCAATGTTGAGCCACCCAGAAATTAGAATCCCTAACCACGTGTGATCCTGATACGAACCACTCACTACAGAGTGAGATGGAAAGAGTGGTTTGGTAAAGGAAAGTGTGTCTCATAAGGTGTGTGTATGAATTTAACACTGTTCTCTCTGACACTTGTGATGGTTCTCCAACACCTGATTGTCTGGCCTAGACATTACCATCTAATGACTCCATCTGATTAATATAATATCCTACCATATTGCATGCATTGTAATTGCATACAAAACATAACATTATTTATTTTCAGGTCCTGTTTGCATAATTGAACTAATCATGTTTGGCCACACAAAATGATGTTGTAGGTATTGAGAAGGAGAATGTGGTGGGGAAATGAAGGAGTCGAGTGAGTACTGGAAATGGGTAAAGGAGAAGGGTAATGGAAAGAGGATGTGGTCGAGGTGTGGGACAGAGTGTGGAGAAGTGAGTGAGTGATCATTGGGTAGTTAAGTCACACTCCACTACAAAACAATATCCTTTGGTAACCAGTAACACAAAGTCATTAATCAGAAAATGTCTTGACTGTGGTCAAGTAACAAGATTGGCTGACTTGTAATATATTGCAACAATAAATAGAGGGTGGAAGGTTTCATTGCATAACATGGTAATATATTGCAACAATAAATAGAGGGTGGAAGGTTTCATTGCATAACATGGTTATAGATTGCAACAATAAATAGAGGGTGGAAGGTTTCATTGCATAACATGGTAATATATTGCAACAATAAATAGAGGGTGGAAGGTTTCATTGTATAACATGGTAAAATATTAACAATTTTAGGATACATATAAAGGTTTGGCCCCTTTGCAGACTCAAGCTATTCCTTTGAAATTCTTCAACTGTCCCTTTTTCCTTCTCTTTCCTTCTGGTTACTGTTTATCTTCTTCATTTCTTTTCTTTTCGTGTTAATGTCCACCAGGACCAGTATGGCCTTCTTTCTTCCACTTCATTTACTCAAACTTATTCATTATAATTGAATTGTATTGAACACATGCATATCATACGTAGACATGAACGTCACTCTTTTATCTTCCATTCTTCGGAGATACTTACTATGTAACTATACGAAGGAAGAGAGCCGGAGGAATGTGTTTTCAACTTGTATAGCCTTTTGTGAACTCCTCACGAGGCAATATTGACAAGGTATATACTGGTAATAATTCATTACACAAACATTTTAAGGAACTTTCATTACCACCAGGTTATTCTTCCTTGCCATACTACAATTGTCTACCATGACAAAGTTAAAATCATAGTGACAACAAAATAATAATCATAAAGTGGGTGGTTCACGAACACAATCTTTAAGGGTTATGGATGTTTGGTATTGATTATTCCACCTTCTCTTTATTAGTAACTGGCAGGATAAAAATGACTTACTACATGACTCATATATATATATTTAATAAACAATTGCTGGCATGTAAATTATACTGTGACATAAATTCTATATTAATTTTGTATAATACATCAAATAACACTACTCGATCACTGTTGATGCTTTAGCATTTCAACTCAACCCCTGTTTCCATTTCACTCTGTAATGATTGGTTCGCCTCATGATCACACGTGGTTCGGGATTCAAGATTCTAGGTGGTTCAACATTGCCAACGTTAACTTATATACGGTACGAGGAAGTGAAGCCAACTGTACATAAAAACTTCACATTTCGAAGATTACAATATCCTCTGAAGCTGTCATATGGAATGACTATTAATAAGAGCCAAGGTCAAACCATGACATCTATAGGGCTTGATCTATCTGAAAATCCAGCCTTCACACATGGACAGCTCTATGTTGTACTTTGACGTGTTGGAAATGCAGAGAACATCTATATATTGACTCCAAACCAAAGACAAAAAAAAAATTGTGTACACTGAAGTTTTGCAATGAAAGTTTGACCATAACACAGAAAAGTTTATGCTGTTTACGTTATATACAGGTTTTTTCAGTACATTCTTTACCCGCCGCACTACGACATCAGCTTAAAAATTGTTTTTTTAAGCTGATGTCGTAGTGCGGTTTAGAGTCAATATATTGATGTTCTCTGCATTTCCAACACGTAAAAGTGCAACATAGAGCTGCCAATGTGCGAAGGCTGGATTTTCAGAGAGATCAAGGCCTATAGAAAGGCCTTAAGAAAATAAAGAAAACGCGGTGGGTAAACGATTGAGCAAAAAACCTTGTACAGTCGCGGTCAATAACAATCATCCACATATGGGTATCTCAAACAATTTATTGTCTAATGTTTTCAAGTTCACATATGATGTTATTGTTTTAAGTAGTGTGTAGCTGCTTGTATTAAATTAAAAGATAGTAGTTAACCTATTTATTGGAAAGATTATCATCTAAGGAACAGAGGGAAGCTGTCAAACTCTTATGTGAGTTACCCCTATATGGATGATTATATATGGCTGCGACTCTATGTAAACCATGCTGAAAAACAAAAATAAAAAAATTGATTGTTTTTACTCCTCCTTCTGGCACCGTACCTTACCACTTCAAGTTTAGTTGGACCAGCGAAGCGGGCCGGGTACAGCTAGTTTGAAATAATATAAGGTAAGTCATTTTACGAGCCTGTGAAACTTATAACTCCATACTGTATTTATGACTTGGCAGATGTGACGAATTGACTTTTGCCTCTGACTGTACAAGTTTGTTCACTGCACTGATTCCACTGTTATAGTGTGGAAAAGGCAACTATTAACTTTTCTGCTATTTGTTCAGGTTTGAGACAGTGGTTTGGTTTATTATATTTCATATTCCCATTGGTATAGATTAAGGGACTCTGTTATGTAGTCAGAAAATTGGAGATAGATGAGTCCTTCAAATGTTGCTACCAAACACTATCTAATTAAAGGATCTTGTTTCGTGGCATAGGCAGGAGGAATCAAGAGCCACCAGATCTCAAACACGATTACAGGGTCCCTTTATATACGAGTGCTATCTTGGTATTAAATGTATGACAGAGAACAGCACCCTGGTGAATACAAAGGAATACAAAGGAAGTACAGGCAACAGGAGGTCCATAGTGACCTTTTACTAGGTTACCTGTTTAACTATGCTAATCTAGACTACGTGTTGAAGGAAAGGATAGCAAAGGACAAGGCTCCTCCCCACCCACCACTCCCACCGGATAAACCGGTTGTGGTGGGTCTCTCTCCTATGTATGTTTGTATATGTGTATATGTGTATGTGTGTATGTATATGTGTATATATGCATGTATGTGTGTATATGTATGTATGTATGTGTATATATATTTATGTATGTGTGTAAGTATATATGTATGTATAGAGAAAGACGTGTATCTACTTTATATTTGTGTGTGTATATATGTATGTATGAAGGCTTTGTATGAGTCTCGCTCCAACATTTGTGGAGTGTGGACATTCTCATGGCGCTCTGCCTGCATTGTTGTTTGTGTTGTTTTTGCGTTCTTGTTTGTGTGTTGTTGTTTGTACATTCTTGATTGTGTGTTGCTATTTCTGTGGTGTTGCTGGTGTTTTGTCTGTTGTGGTTGTGTGTATTGTTTTGTTGTGATTCTCTGTGTTTAGGTGTGTGTGTGATTGAGTGTATAGTTGTTCGTGTGCAGTTGTTTGCTTCCCATGTAGGCCTTGCCTGGCCTGATGGAGAGCGTGGATTCCTGCTTGGAGGCCGACTTGGTAATGATGGAGGACGACGAGGCTCCAGTTGCAGATCACTGGCCTGAGCTGCCCTCACGCAACCCTCCCCACCTCTCCTCGTCCGATTTCTCGCAGGATTCCGATGGTGTGGCCTGTTTGCCTCCGGCTGCCAAGACGGCGAAGGGTGCTCCAGCTGTACACAACGTACCTTCTCTGCCTCACCCTGGTGCTTCTTCCTTGTATACCCAATCCTTGCCCTCGTCCAAACTTTCTGATTTTGCCCCGAGAAATACCTATGTCTAGCTCTCTTTCCCTGGAAATCCATCTACAGACACAAAGATGCATTGGTTGTCTGATGTCAACAGCGCATTCCAGTTGTAGCATGAACTGGCTGAAGTCAAGGTGGCTGCCATCACCTACTAGTTTTTCTACATCTCTAGGAAGCGTCAAAACATCATGGATAGAGTCAATTATGGTGAATTTTTGTCTCTGCCCCTCATTCTTCAAGACTCAACCGAATGGCCCACCTCCAATTGAGATTTCCTTTGATTTCCTCCCCTGTCTTCCACTGTGTGAGGTGCGGAAACTTCATAATGACCAGCCTTGGTGCTACAGGTGCTGGGGAGTTGGGCATATCTCCTAGTACTGTTCTGCCAGGCCGAAGTGTGCATGGTGTGCCGCTGACCATGATTCCAAGACGTGTCCTGTCAGGGGTGAACCATCACGTCCTGTTGCCTCAACCTCTTAGCCTTCACCTCCTGATGATACGTCTCGATGGAAGTGTCCACGATGCCTTCAGCCAGGGGTTAACGTCTGGCATGGATGTACTCGACGTCAAGCCCAGGCTCGTGCTTCTACTCTTGTGCCGCCTCCACCACCATCACCTCCCCAGTCTGCTCCTCCTACCAGCCCTGCCTCGCCTTCGGACCTGGCCCTCTGCAAGTCTGTCACTACCCTCATGGTACGGTGTACGGCTCTCGAGAACTGCTTCTCCACCCTTGAAGCCAGGATTAATGGGCTGGTTGCCATTTAGGCTGTGAATGACTCCAAACTCTCCACCTTGGTTGAGGCTCAGCAGGCCATCATCTACACTGTCACCACCATTACTGAAAGGATGGATAGTGTTGCATCCCTCCTTGAAAAGCTTTACGAGTCAGTTCATTCTACTGGTCCATCTTCTTCTCCAGGTCGCTCATCTGCCCCCACTCCCCGGACTTCTACCTCCAAACACAGAGTTTGCTAGTGATTGTCAGCTGGATGTCATCTCCTGGAATATATGTGGTATTACCAGTCATGCTAAGCTCACTCAACTAAAGGTCTACGTTTTTGGTCATCATGCCAGTGTTATTTTTCTCCAGGAAGCATTTCCAGGATGGCCAACCATTGCTGGGCAAGCTCCTCCCCTCTCAGGTTCTGTGCCAAATGTTCATCTAGTAAGGAATAGTCTCCTGACTTACATATATAGCTCCTTGCCACTTCGCCTCCTCTGTATCTCATCTGATTCTGACATGACCTTTCAGCTATTTGAGGTTCTACCTGGGGATGGAGTACTCCAATTATGTAATGTCTATTCTGCCCAAGCTAGACTTACTCTTGAGGCTCTTTATTCTCAAACAGTGCATGGTATGGTGTATATGGGAAATTTTAATGCTCGACATTCTGACTTGGGTGATGGATCTGGCTCTACTAATCGTAATGGTGTTCGTCTCTTTTTATACATCTGCAAGCAACATCTGACATGCTGAGACACTGGCGGTGCCCCTCATTGCTGGGAGGTACTCTGGATTACGTCGTCTCGTGTGGCCTCATAGCATCTCAGGTTCAGTGCTCCTCCATGCCAGATTTATTCTCTGATCATGTCGCTCTTCGGTTTCATTATTCTCTACCTGCTGGGTCAAGTGCTTCAGCCACTCGTTTGCGTATTGTTGTGCCCCATAAATATTGCCCGACTCACATATTATTTATGGCCCATGTATTCCCTGCATTTCACATATCTTCACCTGAACAGTTGTACTCAGATCTTGTTTCTGCTAATCATGACTTTTATAGGCTATCGGTCTCCTGGCCACACCTTCAACATTGCCATAATGTCCACTCCTAGACGCTGGATGCACGTATACAGGAGGCGAAGCAGGAGGCTTTACGTGATGGCCTTTTGTGACAAGCCAACCCAACCCCTGACCTGCACCATCGTTACTAAATATCTAGGGACGCTTTAGTCACCCTACAGGAGTGTGCTCACACTGAGTCTTGGTAGCAGTTCATAGACAGCATCAACCAGCAAACAAGTGTGGCTTCTATGTAGCGCCTCATCCATCAGGTTGTTAAAAAGATACCAGCCACTGCCCATCATCACACTCCCACCGTCTATGCCCAACACCTTGTCGATGTCTGGTCAGAACAATCTACCCCAGCAAGTCTACCCATCCACATATAAAATCCACTTGCTTCCCGTGCTGCTATCCATCAATTACGTCTAATGTCTGCTCTTTTGCAAGATGATGACAATGATGATGTAGAGCAGATAACCAAGGAGGAGTTGCACCGTGCTCTCTCTCGGGGTAGAGCTTCTTCTCCTGGTGATGATGGTACAACTTATGCTGTGCTTTGCCTACTTCAACAAGTTCCCGGGAACCTTCTACTTCGACTGTACAATCTCTGTCTTCGTGATGGTTGTGTACCACTAGCCTGGACCAGCAGTACAATAATACCCATCCCTAATCCCAGCACTGCGAAGTTCAGGCCTATTTCCCTTACTTCCTGTTTGTGTAAGGTTATGGAGAGAATCTTACTTAATCATCTTGTGTACCGACTGCAGGATCGCCTTTCTCCATGGCTGTTTGGTTTCCTTTCCCAGCAGAGCACACACCACTGCCTAGTCGACCTGTACTCTTGCCACTCTTGTGAGGTGGCATTCATTGATCTTCGAAGTGCTTTCGATGTTGCTAATAGAGACGTCATGTTGGATCAACTGGTTGAATTTGGATGGAGGGTAATCTACTATGGTGGATTCCGGGTTACCTCAGTAACAGGACCTCCCGTTTGTGGACTCAGTCATTTGCACTGTTTTCATCTTGGTACACCTCAAGGAGGTGTTCTCTGCCTATTTTTATTTAATATTCTGATGCATCGGTTGCTCGCTTCTCTCCCTAATATTCCTGGAACTACAATTACGTGCTATGCTGATGATATCAGTGTTCATTCCACCTCACCAAGGGATCTCCAGCGGTTTCTTGACTCCTTTTCTGTGGCCTCCTCTCTCTGTGGCATTATTGTCTCTCCAGATAAGAGCAGAATATTCACCTGTCACCTTCCTCAAGCTCGGCCAGTATTCACCATTGGAAGGACTGTCATTCTCATGTGTTCCCAGAACCGCTACCTGGGTATACCAATCAATATTTGGCCAGTTGACCCTGCCAAGCCTCAAGACCATCCCTTTGTCCAGGACTTGTTGGGTCGTCTCCAGCGCCGACCATCTATATTCCTTTTATCCGTTCAGTTGTTGATTACCTCTCCCTTGCTTTGATTTAACTTCCTAGGGCTACTCTGGAAACTTTAGAGAAATTTCAAAATATAGATATGAGAATAATTCTCGGCAGTCCCATGTCGACCAGGATAGTGAATATGCAGCGTAAGTTGCATCTTCCCCTATTAGTCGAAACAATTTACTCAAATGTTACTTGCTTCACTGCCAAGTGCCTCCATTTCCCATATCTTTCACCCCACTACTGGCATATAGTCAGGACTTCTCTTACTTAAACCAAACTCCCCTGTCCCTCCCATACTGCCTGCTGGATGTATTCTTATAAGGTCTGTTTCCTCTATGCTTCGTAGTCTTAATATAGATATAATGGTTGTAGACATCCCCCCAGGGCCCCCTCCATGGATGTTACCAATACCTGATGTGAGCTTCACACCTACTTCCAAGTCGGAACTGCCTTCTCTGTAACCACTCTAGCTAAACATTTTGTGAACTGTATGCCATTCTGGATGCTGTTAGTCTTGTTTGTCAACGTGGAGTGAATTCTGCCATTTTTTGTATCTCCAAACCTACCCTTCATTCCCTCTCTATTGTTCAGCCCACACACACTACTGTTGTTCAGCAGATTTTGTCGTTTTTGGCCTTATTGCGTCATCGTAACTTGACTGTCAAATTTTTATGGGTGCCAGACTCGCGAAGGAGGCCTGCCATCTGCCTCCTCGTGGTGTTGGACATCCTCTCTCTCTAACATGTTTCCTCTATAGAGTCTGCTCCGCTGCTCTTCTCCCTGTATGGCGGTGCAGTCTGTCTGCCAGCACAAATATTCCTACCGTCATCGGGAACTCATGATTCGAAGGCACAATGTAGTCTCTGCTCGTTTGAGGCTTTGCTACCGGCCACCGTGGCAGGTTGCTGGGATGCAGGGTGAGCCTTCCTTCACTGAGTATCGCTTGTGTTGAGCGCTTCGTGCTAACACTATAGAGCACTATTGCCTGGCCTGCCCCACTGTCCGACATTTGCTGCCTCGGGGCCTGCCACTTGATGTGGTTTGTTGACACCTGCTGAACCACCAGGTTCTGGAGGAACTTCTGGTATGCCACCCTCGTTTTGATGGATTAACGTGGTCATATGTAAATATTCGTCTGAATTTTCGTGTTTCATTCTGTTATGCTTTCGTGATGTGTGTGTGTGTGTGTATGTGTGAGTGTGTATGTGTGAGTGTAGTCATTGGATGTTCATGTGTCCCGCTTACCCTTATGTTTTGTTGTCTCTCTTTTAATTGACACCATGGTTCAAAAAAAAAAAAAAAAAAAAAATATGCAGATGTTCTTAAGTCTTACAATATATTGGTCAGGATTCTCACCCACTTCCGGCTTAGAATCTCTAAATTTGACCCTATAACCGTCCTCAGTCAAGTTAACTCTCTTCAACACTGCATTTTTAACCTGATCGTAGTCCAAGGCTGACGTATCTGAAAGCCTTGAATACACGCTGAGAGCTGTACCCGTCAACAGAGTACTTAGTGCAGTTGCCCAAGTCTCTTTTGGCCACTCTTTTTGACTAGCGAATCGCTCATATCTCAACAGGTAACTGTCTAATTCATCCTTACCTTCCACAAACACAGGAAGTTTGGGAGCCTTGGCTCGAACCACCTCTTGCGTTCCTCTCTCCGGTTGTGCTGATACTTCTAGCTTCTCTAACTCGAGCTCATGTTTTCTCTGTGCTTCTCGATCTGCGACTTCCTTCACATCTCGTTCTGCTGCTTTTTCGGCTTCTCTTTCCATTCTCTCCTCTGTTTGAAATTCAGACAAGAGTTTTCTTACCTCTTGGCCAATATCCAATTTCAACCAATGCTTCCATTCTATTCATTTTTATGGCACTTAATACACTGCAAGATCTGCTTTATTCATCCAATACACCCGATCCCAGTCAGGCCCCCATTGTCACAGATTCATTAGGATCGGGATTGATGAAGCACACCAAACACAGTTTTATATAATAATTTATCTTAATAGGCACAAACCACCATTAACTAACACCACAATTTCCGATAAAATCCAACACCACCACTCATCCCCACTGAACACAAGTAATAAATAACAATTGAATATTAAACCCCAACAAACACTCTAACCCCACTCATGACAAGTATAGGACCACCACACCACACAGTGGGACAGTCTGGTAGCCCTCCTTCCCACAATAGGTAAGTAGGCAAAAGGCAGGTCGCTCCTTCCACACACAGATAGATGGACAGCTCATTCCACCACACTGATAACGTAGCTGGGTGATAGGCAGGCAGCTCCTTCCCAACAACCAGCAGGTGGGTGATAGGCAGACATTTCCTTCCCCACACTGATAGGTGGGCGATAGGCAGACAGTTCCTTCCCCACACTGATAGGTGGGCGATAGGCAGACAGCTCCTTCCCCACACTGATAGGTGGGTGATAGGCAGGCAGCTCATTCCCCACACTGATAGGTGGGTGATAGGCAGACAGTTCCTTCCCCACACTGATAGGTGGGCGATAGGCAGACAGCTCCTTCCCCACAACCAGCAGGTAGGCAACAGGCAGGCATCTCCTTCCTCACACTGATAGGTGGGTGATAGGTAGACAGTTCCTTTTCCATACAGACAGAGATTCCTGTGCATCCCAGTCCGGACACCTTGGTTAGCTGGTGCGTTCTGCCAGTCACAGTTCAGGACTCGTCGACTAAGTGTCAATCAGCTCCACAAACAAGATAACCACCTATCTGCCCAGTTCATGAAATTTGTTACACTTGAGAAGATTTGTGTGTCAGTCTCTTCTCTTGGTTTGTCTCCTACTCCAGGTCGTTCATCTGCCTCTACTCTCCGGAGGCTTCTTCCTCCAAGCATAGGGTTTGCTCTTAATGTCATCTACTGGAGCATCTGTGGTATCACCAGTTATGTTAAACTCAGTCAACTCATGGTGTATGTTTTTCCTCATCAGCCGAGTATTTTCTTTCTCCAGGAAGTATTTCCAGGATGGTCTCTCACCTCTGGACAAACTCTTAACTTGCATACTTAGCTTCTAGCACATCACCTTCTTTTGTACCTCCACCGATCCTGACATGACCTTTCAGCTTCAGGAAGGTACTCTGGATCTCATCCTCACATCTGGACTGATAACATCTCAGAACCAGTGCTCCATGGTGTCAGTTTTATTCTCTATTCATGTCACACTTTGGCTTCATTATATTCTACCTGCTGGGTCTACTGCTCCTGCCACTCGTTTACATATTGCTGTGCCTGTAAATCATTATATTCTACCTGCTGGGTCTACTGCTCCTGCCACTCGTTTACATATTGCTGTGCCTGTAAATCATTATATTCTACCTGCTGGGTCTACTGCTCCTGCCACTTGTTTACATATTGCTGTGCCTGGAAATCATTATATTCTACCTGCTGGGTCTACTGCTCCTGCCACTCGTTTACATATTGCTGTGCCTGTAAATCATTATATTCTACCTGCTGGGTCTACTGCTCCTGCCACTCGTTTACATATTGCTGTGCCTGGAAATCAAGAGTGGGCAACCTTTGTACAGTAGACCAAAGGTCAGATGAGTCTTTCTGGAGCATGTCGAAGGCAGCAGTGACAAACGAGAACCACAAAGGGGTTTTGTACAAAACATTTATTGAAAAAAAAAAACATACAAATTAGTGTGATGGTTGGTTCTACTTGCCATAAACAATTGTTTCAATGTTCAGTTCAATGGATGAGAAACACAACAGAAGAATATCATTGAGGTAACAGTCCGAGACCTGATAGTGAAGGTGAGACTTGGTGACCAGAGTACCAAGTCGCCTTGACTTGGAGAGAGTGTAGGGTTGACAAACAGTATTTGTCAGCAGTATTTGCAGGCCGGATTCTATTATTAATTCCGAGTATGTTCACAGGCCACACAATACAGAGTATTTAACAGTAACACTCTGTTCTTAGTTCATGAGAGAGAGAGAGAGAGAGAGAGAGAGAGAGAGAGAGAGAGAGAGAGAGAGAGAGAGAGAGAGAGAGAGAGAGAGAGGTTGACAAACAGTAATTGTCTCGGGCCGGACGATAGGCCTTCTTGGGCTGGATCTGGCCTGCGGGCCAAGGTTGGCCACCCCTTGCAGGCCGGATTCCATTATTAATTCGGAGTATGTTCACGGGCCACACAATATGCCTCTGTGGGCCGGATGTTACCCGCTCCTACTCTAAATATAGCCTGATGGACATCTTATTTATGACTCATATGTTACTTACTATTTACCTTTCTTTGTCGGACTAGTTATACTCTGATCTTTTCTTTGCCAGACATGTCGTTTACAAGTTATTTGTCTCCCAGACACACCTCCAACTTCGTTGTACTGCTCATTCATAGATGCTTTACACAAGAGAGTTTTATACAAAGTAGTTGACAGTAACACTCTGTTCTTAGTTCATGAGAGAGAGAGAAAAAAAAATGTATATATATGTAAGTGACAGGAAACGTGTGTGTGTGTGTGTGTGTGCTTGTGTGTTGGGTTCGTACTATCCCTATCGTTGTAAAATTTTTGACCATTAAATTCCTTCATGACTAACTTGGAATACTGTATAAAGGTAAAACTAATTTTGTGGTTAGTGTGTGTGTGTGTGTGTGTGTGTGTGTGTGTACCAATCTGAAATGCTTGTGATCCTCCCTAGATACAGAAAAGTTGTTTGGTAATTGTTAAACAAATATGGATCAATTGTCAGGCTTAAAATAAAGTATACTACATTGATTTGCAAGAAATAACAACACAATAATTGACAAAGGATGAAATTACTCGCAGTACACTGGAGTTCATTATTTAATTTGTTTTATCTCTTCCTCCACTGTCCCTACGGATGCCGCCATTACACTATCACAAGGCCACACACACATTGACACACATACATTATTACAAGGCCACACACACATTGACACACATACATTATTACAAGGCCACACACACATTAACACACACACACTATCACAAGGCCACACACACATTAACACACATACAGTATATAAACCCAATATCTTTCATGTATGTTTATCTTTTCTTGTAACACTACAGGAATATATTTTATTTGTATATGTGACATGTATTATTTTATTGCATTATATTTTGTCTAATATTAAAAATATACAGTATATATTAGATATATTGGGTACATCCTGTGATTAGTCCTGCAGGCAGTCTTAGGTTATATACTATGGGGTGGAGGGTAGGGTGTGTGAGGGGAAGGAGAGAGGAAGGATGGAGGGTAGGGTGTGTGAGGGGAAGGAGAGAGGAAGGATGGAGGGTAGGGTGTGTGAGGGGAAGGAGAGAGGAAGGATGGAGGGTTGGGAGGGAACGATGACGTAAGGGTTAGAAGAAGGAAGAGTAGGAATGAAGGAAAGGGAGGAAATTGTAGGAAGGGATAGGAGAAAAAGGTTAATGGGAAGGAAGTGAGGATTGGGGATAGTACAGGAGAGGAAGGGAGAGGATATGAAGCTGTAAAGAAAGGGAGGAGTGAAGGGGAAGGGGAGGGAAGGGAAGGGTAGGTAGGGTAAAGGAAGGGGAGGGAGAGGAACGAATAGGAGAATGTAAAGGCATTAATTTTATATTTGTCATCTTGGTTAGTGGGAAGGGTAACACATTGAAGATGTTAAAACTAGAGTCACAACAGTCACTTATCGTTCATCATTATTTGTCTCTCATACAACCTCTTTTCTCTGCCTAATATGTTACCAAGTCAATGTATTTACTTATATATTACACATATAGTATATTGGTTTTCTTGGTGTGTTTTGTGTTGTCCATGTTGGTGTTCCTTCATTACTATTGTGTCACCCTCCTGTCCTCTACAACACACACAGGACTACTGTGTAAACTGTGGATAACAAAGGTTAGTATACACACAACCACTATGTTGTTAATTAAGTCACGAGAGTGTGAAACACTCTTTACACTGTACTACTCCTCTTTAACTTCCTGGCTATCTGTTGGAATATTTCTAAAGCCACTTTATTTATTTATTTATATAAGTAACAAAGAAGCACTACCATCTTGTATTACCATTATAATGTTATATTTCATTCAATATAATTTAATGTAAAATATAACATTGTGCAAAATCTGACGACTGTAATGACTCAACCCTTACTTATTATAGTATGAATACACACATACACACACACATATACCCAAACAGTATACACACATATGTATTAACACACACACATACACTGTTTGTATACACACGTATGTATTGACACACACACATACACTAATAGTATACACACATATGTTATAACACACACACATACACACACACACACATACCAAGATATGCAGCCCTACACCTGACTCTGCTATCAGACAGTTTGGACAGTGGCTGATACAGTACCTGTGGACTGAGGTACTAACTGTTAGTAACGTTGACAGGAAGTGGGAGAATTACCAAACTACTATCACTCAGGCCTACTACCACTTCTTTCCTCCCAATGGATAACACCACCGATTAAGAGGCTGATGGAGCAGCGCAACAAGGCGTTCTATAATGATAGGAGGAGGTATAACACCCGCTGGATAACAAGGTCATCAGAGAAATTAAAGCTGCCAAGGTGTACTACCCAACAAAAATTCACCACCTTAAACAAACCAACATCAATCAGTGGTACAACAAATTAAAGGACCTGTGTGGGATGGTGTAAAAGTCACCGTCTATTCCCTGTGTTGACGGACATACCAGCAAGGAAGTAGCTAATCTTATCAATGACCATTTCACCAGGATCTGTCAAACCCTGCCCAGACTGGACTCAGCCCAATAACCAGCTTACCTACCCTCCATCCCTCCCCCACACATTTATGAGCACGAGGTCTACTATAAGCTCTTAATTAAGCTATAAGCTCAAACGCTCCACTACCCATATTGACCTTCCCGTGAGCTTGCTGTTGAGCTTGCAAAACCCATTTGTTCAATAATTAATGCATCACTTAGTCAGAGTAAATGCCCACAGGATTGGAAGACAGCTTCCGTTACTCCAATACCAAAAGTTTCAAAACCCCAGTCACTTAATCAATTAAGACTCATTGCTATAACCCCCCTCCCGAGCCTGTTATGTGAAAGCTTTGTGTTCGACTGAGTTTCAGCCAACATCTCAAATGCAATTGACCCCCAACAATTTGGAAATATGAAGTCATCATCAACCCCCCATTGTTTCATAAGCCTGCGACACTTTATATACAGTAACCTGGAAAAAAGAAAGACCTCAGTTGCCCTTATATTCATAGATTTCAGAAAGGCTTTTGATCTAGTAGACCATATCGTAGTACTATGGAAAGCTCTTGATATGGGAGAGGAGCACAGTCTAGTGGCATGGCTGGCAAACTTCCTGTGTGACAGATGTCTGGCAAACTTCCTGTGTGACGACAGACGTGAGGTAGTGCGTCACCAGGGTGCAGTATCTATACACCAACATCTCTCGTGTGGTGTGCCCCAGGGGACCAAGATGGGACCCCTGTGCTTCCTCATCCTAATCAATGACGCCTTAACTGACACAATTTTTCGCTGGAAATATGTGGATGACTCAACCGTTGGGACAGTCATCAATAACTTGTCTCCTGACTACCACCTCCTGCAACAACACCTCACCAACCTCCAGACGTGGACCAACAACAACAACGTCTCCATCAACCACAGCAAGAAAGTAGTGATGCAGTTTCACATGGCTATCACACCCCCACCACTACCAGTGATAACACTAGGACAGCAACAACTACAAATAGTGGACACCACCAAACTATTAGGTGTCATGCTGGATGACAAACTGAACTGGAAAAGTCATATCAGCACCATCATCCAGTCAGCCACATACCGCCTGTATATACTAAGACGACTCAAGTCCCTAGGCACACCCCAAAAGGAGCTGGTAGGAATACACCACACCTTCATCATCCCCAAGCTGACATACGCCTCCCCCACCTGGTCTTCATCCATCAACCAGACACAGAGGCAGCAGCTGGAGGGGGTACAAAAGAGGGCATGTCATATAATTCTGGGTACGGCATACATCACCTACCAACAAGCCCTGGATACCCTCAGAATACCATATCTTGTCACCAGACACCAGCAGCTCCTCTGGGACTTCAGTAAACAGTTGCTAATCCACCCACGCCATAGAGACCTCCTGCCACCCACCAATTCCAAACCCCGCCACGTCTGTCACTACAACCTACTCAAACCCATCAGAGCTAGGACAGACAGATACAAAAATAGTCCCATCCCCACAATAGTCTCTCTAATAAACCAAAAGCACATGTAAATATTTGTACTATGTCCATGTGTGAGTGAATATGCGTGATTGTAATTGTGTACGTCTGTGTGTTGGTTTGGTATTTGTTTATGTCTGGTCATTTATAGGTATCTATAAAGTATAACCTATTTGCATCACCATTTTACAATGTATATTTTCAGCCCTTGGCTGCCTGTACCAAATAAACATATTATTATTAATGTTGTTATTATTATTATTATTAATATACCAAAATAGTATGCATATATATGTATTACGTTACGTTACGTTTATGCAGTCCATCGTGGCCGATGACGACATTCGATGTCCCCCAATGACGAACCAGTGAGAACTTGTCAATTCATGGATGTTGTTGTCTTTGTGGTCTCCGATGAGAGTTTGTGTGGCTCAGGAAGCCTATGCGTGATTTGCACACCGTGCCACACATTGCACATATTAGTTGAGGGTCTGGAACTGCAGCAGCAACTGGCCCGGCGTGACGCTGTTGTCTCTTCAGGGTACGGTGTGTTCTCCAGGCTTCCTCCAGTGTACCAACTCCACCCTTTATTTTTGATCGCCATTGTGTCTTGTCTGTAGCTAAGGCTTCGAGTGTCCCAGGGTTCATATTGCATCTCTTCAGTGTCGTTTTTGCTTGGTCCTTGTACCTTTTCTTAGGTCCTCCCGCTTTTCTTGGACAATTTAGTAACTGATCATACAGTACTTGTCTGGGAAGCCGATCTTCTGGCATCCTTATGACATGGCCAAGCCAACGTAGCTGCCTCTGTGCTACCATGGGTTCAATGCTGGTGGTGTTTGTCCGCTCAGTTATCTCCGTGTGTGGAATACGGTCTCTCCAGGTGAGACCTAATATCTTCTGTAAGCATGAGATATGGAAGCGTTGTAGTTGCTTCAAATGGTACTGATAGTATGTCCAAGTCTCTGCACCGTACAGAAGGGTGGATATACACACTGCTTAATACACTTTAATTTTAGTTTCTAGTTTCAGATGTTTATTTTGAAATACTCGGTCCCTTAATCTGCCAAATGACCGCGCTGCTTTGTTGATGTTATCGAAGACATCTTCGTCTATTCTGCTGGATGGGGTTACAACACTGCCCAAATATTTAAAATTTGAGACAGTTTGCAGTTGTGTACCATCCAATGTAAATATTGGCACCTCTTGATTGGGATCGGTATTACAAATCATTACTTCTGTCTTTCTGGCATTGATCTGCATCCCCAGTGATCTATATATATTAGAAAAGACATCAAGGATGTGCTGCAATGACTGGGGAGTGTGGGAAATAATGGCAGCATCATCAGCATATTGTAGTTCTATAATCTGGCGTATGGAGGTTTTTGTGTGGGCTTGTAGTCTACGGATGTTGAAGAGACTACCATCAAGCCTATACTCAAGTTGTATACCATCCTCAGCATATAAGGAGTTCTGTGCTAATGTCATTATAACAGAGACAAAGATGTTAAATAGTACAGGGGCGAGAACATCACCCTGTTTGACTCCTACCTCCACTGGAAAGGGTGGAGATTCCAGGCCACCAATACATACTTCACCTTGCATGTTATTATGAAAAATTTTCAACATGTTTAAGAATTTAGGAGGAACTCCGTATTTAGTAAGAATTTTCCATAGCAGATCCCTGGGCACAGTGTCGAAGGCTTTTATCAAGTCAATAAATACAATATAAAGGTCTTTGTTTTGTTCCATACATTTTTCTTGTATTTGTTTTAGAGTAAATATCATGTCTACGGTGCTCCTGTTCTTCCTGAAACCACACTGTGAATCTGGTAAAACTGCTTCTGATATGTGAGTCACAAGACGAGAGAGCATAACCCGAGCAAGGATCTTACCTGCAACCGAGAGGAGAAAGATTCCTCGACTGTTGTTGCAGTCTTCTCGATCTCCCTTGTTTTTATATATAGGGATGATATTAGGGTCCACCCACAGTTTGGGCAATTTCTCGCCCCTCCACAAAGCACATATAAAATTGTGTAGCTGTAACTTCAATAAGTACCCACCATACCTAAACACTTCCCCGGGGACACCATCTGGTCCACACGCTTTTCCATCTTTCAGGTGTTTGATGGCATTACAGACTTCATAATATCCAGGGATCGTGTCCAGGTTCTGAATGAGAGGTAAATCCGGTAACAAATCTAGGATGAATTCATCCACGTCATTGTGGTGATTGAGTAAGGTATGAAAATGTTCAGCCCACCGGTCCAGAATTTTGCCTCGTTCTCTGTGAATGGTCGTACCATCTACAGACCGAACTGAATCAAGCCGGTTTCTTCTGGGTCCATAGACTGATTTAAGGGCATTATAAAAACCTTGCATGTTATTGGTATCCGCAAAGGCTTGTATTTCTTGAGCTCGCTCGATCCACCAGCAATTTTCCATCCGTCTAAGCTGTTGTTGCGCTTCTGCCCTGAGGTCCTTCCACCGTTTGGCCAGTGTTTCTGATTGAGGGTTGGCTAGGAAGGCATCATGGGCTCTTCGCTTTCTCTCTAATAACTCATGGATATGTGTTGAATTTTGATCGAACCAGTTCTTTCCTTAAGGCCTAATGTTTCTTCTGTGGCTTCTTTTATGATGGAACAAAACCGTTCCCATTCTACATCTGGGTCGTCGATGTCGTCTGCATAACCGTTGACTGCAGTAGCTAGTTTGTCCCCAATTTTTCCCTGTAATTGATTTCTTGTTTCGGGACTCTTAAGTGCAGCAAAATTTAGTTTTTTAGCTGGTGCCTGTCTACGTACAGGGGGTCTAACTTTCATTCTCATCTTAGATCTGACAAGGCGATGGTCAGTCCAGCATTCTGCTCCTCTCATTACTCGTGTGATGGTTATGTCACTGATATCTTTCCTTCTGGTGATGACATAATCCAGCATGTGCCAGTGGCCTGATCGAGGGTGTTTCCAGGTGTTTTTATATTTGTCTTATTGTTGATAAATGGTGTTCGTTATAACCATTTCGTGCTCGGCACACAGTGTCAGTAGTCTCAACCCATTAGAATTCATGCTGCCTGTGCCATGTTGTCCGATGGCACAATCCCATAAGTCCTTGTTTCTCCCCACGCGTGCATTAAAATCCCCCATCAGTACAACTTTGTCACTTCTATTGATGTTATGAAGCACTGTGTCCAGGGAGCTGTAAAATCTGTCTTTTGTGTCTTCATCAGAATTCAGCGTTGGAGCATACGCGCTTATGAGTGTGATATAACGGCCTTTAACAAGGGGTATTCTCCAGGTCATTAGCCTCTCATTTATGGCGGTTGGGCCCTCTGGTATGTTGGTAAGAAGCTTAGTTTTAGCAGCAAACCCCACCCCGTGAATCCTGGGCTCCTCCTCATTCAGCCCCCTCCAGTAAAAGGTGTAACCTTCTCCAATCTCCTCAAGAGGGTCTTCCCCAGGAAATCGAGTATCACTTAATGCAGCAAAATCGATGTCATATCTGCGCAGTTCATGTGCAACAATCGCGGTTCTTCTGGCTGGTCTTGTGCCATTGGTAGTTTGGTCCATCAGGATACGCACATTCCATGTGGCTAGATTTACATTAGATTTATACTGTTTGCTATCGCTTTGGGCGTTGACTGTATGACCGCGACAAGCCATCTAGTCCTTGGCGGAGGGACGATTTTTAGGCAACCTTTTCTATGCCCTTCCCTGATTGAGGGAAAGCTTCGCAGACCCTAAACAGGACAGCTTTGTCGCGACATACGACTGCCGAAGATGAATGCCACTCCTTCCCATTCATCAGCGACCATATGGCACGCGTCGCCTCCGTGCAGAGCTCAGACTAAGGGCCTCCAGCACCAACGCATGCCTGCCCCCACCGTCCTGCTCCATCGCCAGAGGACTTTTGGGTGTCGAAGGATGAGATATGAAAGGGATGAGTTGTGAAAGGGAACAAAGTGCAAGCCCATGTGAGTAGATTAATGTGAGTAGTAGGCTTGGGCTTTCCTATACTCACAGCCTTGACAGAACCAGCAGTAATCAGATGGCAAGTGAACCTCGACGATCTGTCTGCTAGCACCGCTGCAGGGGAATCGCCGATATGACAGAAAGTAGGTATTCTGTCATCCGCCTCAATGCACATCCCCAGTGCATGCTCTTTCCTCGGGGGAGCACCCGAAGCCCTTGTCTCAGCAGACTATCCCACAGGGCATTTGGGTCCCCTCACTTGGTTTAGCCCATCAGCCGAGATGGTTAACCGGGGTGTGGCACTAGGAGCCAGTCAAGTGAGAATTGAGGAGTCAGTGACGTCCAGTGTCCTGTGGCCACCCATACGGGTGCGGCTGGCCCAGTGACAAAGGTACTACGCCTCCTGACATCCCCCATGCACCCCATATGTATATGTATTAACACATACACACACACACATACCTAATAGAATATACACACATATGTATTAACACACATACTCATACATACACACACGTATGTATTAACACACATACTCCTACACACACATATGTATTAACACACACACATATACACACCAATACCCTAATAGTATACACACATATGTATTAACACACACACACACACATACACACGTATGTATTAACACACACACATATACACACACATACCCTAATACTATACACACATATGTATTAACACACACATATACACACACAGAATGGTAACAGTAGTAATAACTCAACCTTTACTTATCATGGTGTGAAAATTTTTACTAAGTTGTATAGATTAGTGAACAGCAAGTTGATGTTGTGGTTTCATTAGAGAGAGAGAGTTGTGTGTGTTGGCATGGGTGTGTGTGCCTGTGTGTGTACATCTGTGTGCTTGGGCGTGTGCGTGCCTGTGTGTGTACGTGCGTGTGTGTATGTGTGTGCCTGTGCGTGCATGCATGCGTGTGTGTTCGTGCTTGCATGCACGTGCGTGCGTGTGTGTTTGTGGAGGGGGGGATCTGATCGAGGTGGTAGGATAATTTGTACATGGATGACTTCCATTCATCCCTGGTTTTGATCTGTGACCACAATATAATTAATAATTAATTGGTTGTTGGTGAATCTGACATTACATGATAACATTAATATTAATATATTAATATACACCTTTATATGTACAGTCCTCAGGGACATCTGAAACACAGTACATGTTTCCAATATTAATAAACACCTTTATATGTATAGTGCTAACCTAACCTAACCTAACCTAACCTAACCTTTATATGTTTAGTGCTAACCTAACCTAACCTAACCTAACGTTTATATGTACAGTGCTAACCTAACCTAACCTAACCTAACCTTTATATGTATAGTGCTACCCTAACCTTACCTAACCTTTATATGTACAGTGCTAACCTAACCTAACCTTTATATATACAGTCCTAACCTAACCTAACCTAACCTTTATATGTACAGTCCTAACCTAACCTAACCTAACCTTTATATATACAGTCCTAACCTAACCTAACCTAACCTAACCTTTATATGTAGTCCTCAGGGTGTGGCTGGACATCTGAAACAACGGGTGAAGTTCCACTAGACCGGTCCATCTGTGGCCTGGTGGTCACAAAGGAAAGGTAAAGTAACACACAGACACACACAGACAACACATGACCTATTCACTGGTCCAAGTGTTCTTATCCCTGGCCATTATCACTCTCAACACACACACAGACACACACAGACAACACATGACCTATTCACTCTCTCCCTCAGATAATAAAATTTATCTATAAAAGAGAGGCGTCTGTCTGTGTGTGTTTGTCTGTGTGAAATTTTCTCCCAAACCAAAAGAAATAGACGGAACAAACCATATATATATATATATATATATATATATACCTGAAAGGGCATGACCCAGGGAAGGTTAAGGTACAGTAGGCTCCACTTCTGCGTTTACCACTTACCACTACCAATGTTGAGCCACCCAGAAATTAGAATCCCTAACCACGTGTGATCCTGATACGAACCACTCACTACAGAGTGAGATGGAAAGAGTGGTTTGGTAAAGGAAAGTGTGTCTCATAAGGTGTGTGTATGAATTTAACACTGTTCTCTCTGACACTTGTGATGGTTCTCCAACACCTGATTGTCTGGCCTAGATATTACTATCTAATGACTCCATCTGATTAATATAATATCCTACCATATTGCATGCATTGTAATTGCATACAAAACATAACATTATTTATTTTCAGGTCCTGTTTGCATAATTGAACTAATCATGTTTGGCCACACAAAATGATGTTGTAGGTATTGAGAAGGAGAATGTGGTGGGGAAATGAAGGAGTCGAGTGAGTACTGGAAATGGGTAAAGGAGAAGGGTAATGGAAAGAGGATGTGGTCGAGGTGTGGGACAGAGTGTGGAGAAGTGAGTGAGTGATCATTGGGTAGTTAAGTCACACTCCACTACAAAACAATATCCTTTGGTAACCAGTAACACAAAGTCATTAATCAGAAAATGTCTTGACTGTGGTCAAGTAACAAGATTGGCTGACTTGTAATATATTGCAACAATAAATAGAGGGTGGAAGGTTTCATTGCATAACATGGTAATATATTGCAACAATAAATAGATGGTGGAAGGTTTCATTGCATAACATGGTAATATATTGCAACAATAAATAGATGGTGGAAGGTTTCATTGCATAACATGGTAATATATTGCAACAATAAATAGATGGTGGAAGGTTTCATTGCATAACATGGTAATATATTGCAACAATAAATAGATGGTGGAAGGTTTCGTTGCATAACATGGTAATATATTGCAACAATAAATAGATGGTGGAAGGTTTCATTGCATAACATGGTAATATATTGCAACAATAAATAGAGGGTGGAAGGTTTCATTGCATAACATGGTAATATATTGCAACAATAAATAGAGGGTGGAAGGTTTCATTACATAACATGGTAATATATTGCAACAATAAATATATGGTGGAAGGTTTCATTGCATAACATGGTAATATATTGCAACAATAAATAGAGGGTGGAAGGTTTCATTGCATAACATGGTAATATATTGCAACAATAAATAGAGGGTGGAAGGTTTCATTGCATAACATGGTAATATATTGCAACAATAAATAGATGGTGGAAGGTTTCATTGCATAACATGGTAATATATTGCAACAATAAATAGATGGTGGAAGGTTTCATTGCATAACATGGTAATATATTGCAACAATAAATAGAGGGTGGAAGGTTTCATTGCATAACATGGTAATATATTGCAACACTAAATAGAGGGTGGAAGGTTTCATTGCATAACATGGTAATATATTGCAACAATAAATAGATGGTGGAAGGTTTCATTGCATAACATGGAAATATATTGCAACAAAAAAAGAGGGTGGAAGGTTTCATTGCATAACATAGTAATATATTGCAACAATAAATAGAGGGTGGAAGGTTTCATTGTATAACATGGTAATATATTGCAACAATAAATAGAGGGTGGAAGGTTTCATTGCATAACATGGTAATATATTGCAACAATAAATAGAGGGTGGAAGGTTTCATTGCATAACATGGTAATATATTGCAACAATAAATAGAGTTTGGACGGTTTCATTGCATAACATGGTAATATATTGCAACAATAAATAGAGGGTGGAAGGTTTCATTGTATAACATGGTAAAATATTAACAATTTTAGGATACATATAAAGGTTTGGCCCCTTTGCAGACTCAAGCTATTCCCTTGAAATTCTTCAACTGTCCCTTTTTCCTTCTCTTTCCTTCTGGTTACTGTTTATCTTCTTTATTTCTTTTCTTTTCGTGTTAATGTCCTCCAGGACCAGTATGGCCTTCTTTCTTCCACTTCATTTACTCAAACTTATTCATTATAATTGAATTGTATTGAACACATGCATATCATACGTAGACATGCACGTCACTCTTTTATCTTCCATTATTCGGAGATACTTACTATGTAACTATACGAAGGAAGAGAGCCGGAGGAATGTGTTTTCAACTTGTATAGCCTTTTGTGAACTCCTCACGAGGCAATATTGACAAGGTATATACTGGTAATAATTCATTACACAAACATTTTAAGGAACTTTCATTACCACCAGGTTATTCTTCCTTGCCATGCTACAATTGTCTACCATGTCAAAGTTAAAATCATAGTGACAACAAAATAATAATCATAAAGTGGGTGGTGCACGAACACAATCTTTAAGGGTTATGGATGTTTTGGTATTGATTATTCCACCTTCTCTTTATTAGTAACTGGCAGGATAAAAATGACTTACTACATGACTCATATATATATATATTTAATAAACAATTGCTGGCATGTAAATTATACTGTGACATAAATTCTATATTAATTTTGTATAATACAGCAAATAACACTACTCGATCACTGTTGATGCTTTAGCATTTCAACTCAACCCCTGTTTCCATTTCACTCTGTAATGATTGAACCGGTTCGCCTCATGATCACACGTGGTTCGGGATTCAAGATTCTAGGTGGTTCAACATTGGCAATGCTAACTTATATACGGTACGCGGAAGTGAAGCCAACTGTACATAAAAACTTCACATTTTGAAGATTACAATATCCTCTGAAGCTGTCATATGGAATGACTATTAATAAGAGCCAAGGTCAAACCATGACATCTATAAGGCTTAATCTCTCTGAAAATCCAGTCTTCACACATGGGCAGCTCTATGTTGTACTTTGACGTGTTGGAAATGCAGAGAACATCTATATATTGACTCTAAACCAGAAGACAAAAAAATTGTGTACACTGAAGTTTTGCAATGAAAGTTTGACCACAACACAGAAAAGTTTATGCTGTTCATGTTATATACAGGTTTTTTCAGTACATTCTTTACCCGCCGCACTACGACATCAGTTTAAAAATTGTTTTTATAAGCTGATGTCGTAGTGCGGTTTAGAGTCAATATATAGATGTTCTCTGCATTTCCAACACGTAAAAGTGCAACATAGAGCTGCCCATGTGCGAAGGCTGGATTTTCAGAGATATCAAGGCCTATAAAAAGGCCTTAAGAAAATAAAGAAAACGTGGCGGGTAAACGATTGAGCAAAAAACCTTGTACAGTCACGGTCAATAACAATCATCCACATATGGGTATCTCAAACAATTTATTGTCTAATGTTTTCAAGTTCACATATGATGTTATTGTTTTAAGTAGTGTGTAGCTGCTTGTATTAAATTAAAAGATAGTAGTTAACATATTTATTGGAAAGAGTATCATCTAAGGAACAGAGGGAAGCTGTCAAACTCTTATGTGAGTTACCCCTATATGGATGATTATATATGGCCGTGACTGTATGTAAACCATGCTGAAAAAAAAAAAAAAAAAATTATTGTTGTTACTCCTCCTTCTGGCACCGTACCTAACCACTTCAAGTTTGGTTGGACCAGCGAAGCGGGCCGGCTACAGCTAATTTGAAATAATATAAGGTAAGTCATTTTACGAGCCTGTGAAACTTATATCTCCATACTGTATTTATGACTTGGCAGATGTGACGAATTGACTTTTGCCTCTGACAGTACAAGTTCGTTCACTGCACTGATTCCACTGTTATAGTGTGGAAAGGACAATTATGAACTTTTCTGCTATTTGTTCGGGTTTGAGAAAGTGGTTTGGTTTATTATATTTCATATTCCCATTGGTATAGATTAAGGGACCCAGTTATGTAGTCAGAAAATTGGAGATAAATGAGTCCTTCAAATGTTGCCACCAAACAATATAATAATAATTAAAGGATGTTGTTTCGTGGCATAGGCAGGAAGATTGAAAAGCCACCAGATCTCATACACGATTACAGGGTCCCTTTATATATGAGTGTTATGTTGGTAGTAAATGTATGACGGAGAACAGCACCCTGGTGAAGGACATTACAGGGTGCCTTTATATATGAGTGTTATGTTGGTAGTAAATGTATGACGGAGAACAGCACCCTGGTGAAGGACATTACAGGGTGCCTTTATATATGAGTGCTATCTTGGTAGTAAATGTATGACGGAGAACAGCACCCTGGTGAAGGACACTAACTTGTGGTGGGTCTCTCTCCTGGAGGAAGTGGAAGGGTGTAACTCTTCTGTGTGTATGTATGTGTGTATATATGTATTTATGTATCTATGTGTATATATATATGTGTGTATGTTTATATATGTGTAGGCTGCAGGCTATCAGTAGCCCGTGACTCTTGCGAGGCCCCGAGATTATTGGGAGTCGCACTAGATGAGACAGTGGAGCTTCGTGGTGATGTTGGTCACTCACAGCATCTTGGAATATGCTTGGGCATCTTCTATGTTGTGAGACGATGTAGGGGGTATTTTCTTGACGTGTTGACGTAGCTAGGATAATTGACGAACAGCTGGACCCAATTCACCTCTGAAAAATCCTAGATGTTTTCTCGTGGATTCGAACCCGGGTACTTGACATTCGCAGTCCATCTCTTTATCCACTCTGCCACCGCCTCCCCCAGTTGTTTGCTTCCCATCTAGGCCTTGCCTGGCCTGATGGAGAGCGTGGATTCCTGCTTGGAGGCCGACTTGGCAATGTTGGAAGACGACGAGACTCCAGTTGCAGATCACTGGCCTGAGCTGCCCTCACGCAACCCTCCCCACCTCTCCTCGGTCACTCTGCAGCTCAGGTTGCAGCCGTCCACCTCATCAACCTCTATCAAGTGACCAGTTGATACCTCGTCCGATTCCTCGCAGGATTCCGATGGTGTGGACTGTTTGCCTCCAAATGCCAAGACGGCAAAATTTGCTCCAGCTGTGCACGACGTACCTTCTCTGCCTCACCCTAGTGTTTTTTCCTTGTATACCCATTTCTTCCCCTCGTCTAACCTTCCTGCTTTTACCCCGAGAGATACCTATGTCAAGCTCTCCTTCTCTAGGAACCCATCTACTGACACAAAGCTGTGTTGGTTGTCTGATGTCAACAGGGCTTTCCAATTGCAGCGTGAACTAGCTGAAGTCAAGATGGCTACAGTCACCTCCCGGTTTGTCTACATCTCTAGGAAGCGTCAGAACATCATTGATAGAGTCAAGGCTCGTGAATTTTTGTCTCTGCCTCTCATTCTTCAAGACTCACCCGAGAGGCCTCGTAACTTCCCCAGCTACATCCTCACCCGTTTTCCTCTTGATGTTGACCAGAAACTTGCCGAGGGATACCCCAGCTGAGCACACACCACTGACTAGTCGACCTGTACTCTAGCCTTTCCAGGGACAGTGTTGTGGCCTTCATTGACCTTCTAAGTGCCTTCGATGTTGCTAATAGAGACATCATTTTGGATCAACTGGTTGACTTTGGGATAAAGGGTAATCTACTATGGTAGATTCGGGGCTACCTCAGTAACAGGACCTCCCGTGTGTTTTTCAGTGCTGCTCTTAGTCCTTTGCACAGTTTTCATCTTGGTATGCCTCAAGGGGGTGTTGTCAGCCCATTGTTATTTAGTATTTTGATGCATCGGCTGCTCACTTCTCTCTCTGATATTCTTGAAAATACAATTACGTGCAGATTTTGTCATTTTTGGCCTTATTGCGTCATCGTATCTTGACTGTTAAATTTTTATGGGTGCCATCCCATGTAGGTTTACGTCACAATGGAACAGTTGAGAGACTAGTGAAGGAGGCCTGCCGTCTGGCTCCTCGTGGTGCTGGACGTCCTCTCTACCTGACATGTTACCTTTCTAGAGTTTGCTCCGCCGCTCTCCTCCCTGTACGGCGACGCAGAGATGCAGAGAGGCCCTTCAGCATCTCCATCACCAACTACGAGTCTGTCTGCCGTCACAAATATTCCTACCGTCGTCGGGGCCTCATGATTCGGAGGCACAATGCAGTCTCTGCTCGTTTAAAGCTTGGCTACCGGCCACCATGGCAGGCTGCTGGGATGCAGGGTGAGCCTCCCTTCACTGAGTGTCGCTTGTGTCTGACACTTGCTGCCTCAGGGCCTGCCACTTGATGTGGTTTGTCGACACCTGCTGAACCATCAGGTTCTGGAGGAACTTCTAGTATGCCACCTTCGTGTGTGAGACCTCTGTAGCATGACCCATAATACCATTACCACACACACACACACACACACACACACACACAACACATGACCTACTGTTATCTCCATGGTAGGTTAATATGGTACCCATGTGAGACCTCTGTACCATGACCCATAAACCCCCCCCACTTATGCCTATTCCTGCACCCCCCTAATCCCCCTGCACCCCTCTAAACACACACAACCCACCCCCAAGCCTGTCCCCATATTCCCGCACCCCACTAAACCCCCTTCGCACCCCCCAATAGCCCGCAAAAACACACACAACCCCACCTTCCTAAGCCAGTCCCCCTATTCCCGCACCCCACTAAACCCCCCCGCAACCCCCTAAACCCCCCCGCACACACTCATGTCTGTATTTACTACACTGAAAATAATATTACTACACCAACACCAATCACATGATTGGAAACTACAAAGAGTTGATCAATTCCACAACGAAAGAATGTCAGCCGTGTAAATGACTTCTGGGTGAATTGTTTAATGAATTTGGTGAGTAAACTATACAGTGATTATTATTATCTAACTGTTGGATAGATTTTGTGAATGTGGATACTCACCTCTTGGTTAATAATGAAGCCTTACAAATGTGGTTGGTTGGGAAGCTAACAAACGAGTACCACTGTGAAATCAACCCTAAAATAATGAAGCCTTACAAGTGTGGTTGGTTGGGAAGCTAACAAACAATTACCACTGTGAAATCAACCCTAAAATAATGAAGCCTTACAAGTGTGGTTGGTTAAGAAAGTAACAAACGAATACCACTGTGGAATGGACCCAGTTTTATTGTTACTGTTATATTACAGACATCATGTGTATGTACAATGATAGGGTGTGTGTGTGTGTGTATACATTGATAGGGTGTCTGTGTGTGTGTGTGTACAGAGGTTATTATTAATGTTATATTACAGACATCATGTGTGGACGGAGTGTAATACTGATGATGATGATGATGATGATGGTGATGGTGGTGATGGTGTTGGCTCTCACACCACCTGTTGATGCTGGAATACGTACTGGTAAGTTTGGTCATTATTATATGTTACTATGTGTGTGTGTGTGTGTGTGTATGTGTGTGTGTGTGTGTGTGTACAAAAAAGAGAGAGAAATGAATAGGTGTGTGTGTGTGTGTGTATAATGTATAATAACCAAACAATGTACTGTACAATTAGACAAATACCATTGAGACATTGTTGATTAAAATTACCCAAAAATATTAAAATTACCCAAAAATATTAAAAATACCCAATATTAGAATTACCCACAAATATTGTCGCCTAAGTTAATAGGTTACAACATACAGCGTTGGTGTTAAATCTGGAGCCACTAATTCCTCCAAACTATTCCAAGCAACAGATAACTATTACTTCTGTTGATATGGTCCTGATGTTTCCTGGCATACTTTGGAGAAATTAAGGTGCTCTAATGTATAAGAGACAGGAAAGGACAGAGTATGAAGGAAGAGAAGGAAAAGAGAAGAAAATATGGTGTATGGAGGAGTTGAAGTAAAGAGAATAAGAAGGAAACGATGGTAAAGTATGAAGGAAGAGAAGGAAAGGAGAGGAAAAGATGGTGTATGGAGGAGTTGAAGTAAAGAGAATAAGAGGGAAACGATGGTAAAGTATGAAGAAGGAGAAGGAGGTGGAAGGGAGACAAGAGAAGAAATAGATAGAGGGGTAATGAGATGAGAAAGTACAAGGGTAGAGAATGGAGGAGAGAAAGAAGGAGGAACGGAGAGAAGAATGGAGAGAAGGAGTAAAGGAAGAAAGGAAGGAAGGAGTAAAGGAAGGAAGGAAGGAAGGTGGAAAGAATAGAAGAATAGAGAGAAGGAGATGGGGAAGGAAGGAAGGAGGGAGGAATGAATAGAAGAATAGAGAGAAGGAGAATAGGATAGAAGGAAATAAGGAATGAGAAGAATGGAGAGAAGGAATAAAGAAAGGAAGGAGGGAATGAGAGAGGAATGGAGAGAAGGAATAAAGAAAGGAAGGAGGGAATGAGAGAGGAATGGAGAGAAGGAATAAAGAAAGGAAGGAGGGAATGAGAGAGGAATGGAGAGAAGGAATAAAGAAAGGAAGGAGGGAATGAGAGAAGAATGGAGAGAAGGAATAAAGGAAGGAAGGAAGGAATGAGAGAAGAATGGAGAGAAGGAATAAAGGAAGGAAGGAAGGAATGAGAGAAAAATGGAGAGAAGGAATAAAGGAAGGAAGGAGGGAAGGAGAGAAGAATGGAGGAAAGGAGAGAGAGAAGAATGGAGAGACGGAGCAGAAATGTTGATATAAATAATAATCCACTATTACTCTTGAGAGAGAGAGAGAGAGAGAGAGAGAGAGAGAGAGAGAGAGAGAGAGAGAACACAGTCATCACTAACAACTTTGCTCTCTCACCAGAATGTCCCGCCTACAACCAGTCATCCATGGTGCCTCAACAACCATTAGAGATGAACAAAATCGGTGAAGGTTTCATGGAGACTCGCTTTCAGGTATTGTCTCCTCCACCTGATGATAATACCAGGTGGGGGACAAGTCTACACATCATGAATCAAGACAATAAACAAACTCTGGCAACACTCGACATTGATCACATTACCGGACCTCATAACCAAGTCAACATCAAGTGTTCCTGTACTAGTGAAGATGATCATTCCAGTGTCAAAACCATCACAGCACCAGACGTCATCACCAAGCTGGCACCTCAAGACTTTCTCAAGTTTCGTGTTGGGTGCATGAAATATTATTATGATTCTACCTGGAAAATTACCTACCCATTGTCATTCACCCGCTACAAGTGGAAAACACAACCTAAACATCTCAAGAAGAAGGTCAGTTGTTCTCTTTATTAGCAATGCATACAGATAAAATCATGACAATTATTACCATAACCTGACCTAACCTAACCTAGCCTATAGTAACTTAACCTAACAAAACCTTAATTAACCTAACTTAACTAACCAAACCTTACCTAACCAAACCTGATCTAACCTGCAGTAGCCTAACCAACAGTAACTTAACCTAACTAAACCTAACTTAACCTACAGTAACCTAAGCTAACCTAACTATTACCAGATGAATATAATAATGATGTAAATAATGATGTGTATTATTATTATTTCAGGGAGGAGAGTGTTGGGTGGAGTTGTCAACTAACAATGATGACGAGGAGGAGGAGGAGAACCAGAAGTTGATGGACCACAAGTGTCCCTACAACCTACAAGAGTTCCCACAACTTCAACTGACAGTCAAGTGTCCAGATAATGATGAACAATGTGCAACTATCAACTTCTGCAACACCGGTTAGTCTAATTCATCAACTTATGTTTATATTCTTTAATTAAATTATATACTATATTAGTATTATATTAGATATCAGACAAGGATTTTTATAGCATTAATAATGAATGAAAAGTTATTTACAACCATCAATTAAATATCAATATAAGAGAATTAAGCATGTAACACCAAGGTAAGGGTATTATACACTTGTGGTACATTGGAGTGCCTTCATTCCTTCAAAGAATGTCAAGAAACAGGAACATCAGGTAAACCAATACACTAATGTCCTGTTGCTTGGAATAATTTGGAGGAATCAGTTGCTCCAGTATTACCTCCTTAAACCTAACCCAGGAAACAAATCATCTCAGTGATTCTAATACTCACAACATTCTCACCTTATCTAATGGTAACCTTAAAGTTAATGATACCTATAAACAATTTCCAGTAACAGGCTACCATTACACTCACTGGTACCATAACACTCTCACTGGTACCATAACACTCTCACTGGTACCATTACACTCTCACTGGTACCATAACACTCTCACTGGTACCATAACACTCTCACTGGTACCATTACACTCTCACTGGTACCATAACACCCTCACTGGTACCATAACACTCTCACTGGTACCATAACACTCTCACTGGTACCATAACACCCTCACTGGTACCATAACACCCTCACTGGTACCATAACACCCTCACTGGTACCATAACACTCTCACTGGTACCATAACACCCTCACTTGTACCATAACACTCTCACTGGTACCATAACACCCTCACTGATACCATAACACTCTCACTGGTACCATAACACCCTCACTGGTACCATAACACCCTCACTGGTACCATAACACCCTCACTGGTACCATAACACCCTCACTGGTACCATAACACCCTCACTGGTACCATAACACCCTCACTGGTACCATAACACCCTCACTGGTACCATAACACCCTCACTGGTACCATAACACTCTCACTGGTACCATAACACCCTCACTGGTACCATAACACCCTAACTGGTACCATAACACTCTCACTGGTACCATAACACCCTCACTGGTACCATAACACTCTCACTGGTACCATAACACTCTCACTGGTACCATAACACTCTCACTGGTACCATAACACCCTCACTGGTACCATAACACCCTCACTGGTACCATAACACCCTCACTGGTACCATAACACCCTCACTGGTACCATAACACTCTCACTGGTACCATAACACTCTCACTGGTACCATAACACTCTCACTGGTACCATAACACCCTCACTGGTACCATAACACCCTCACTGGTACCATAACACCCTCACTGGTACCATAACACTCTCACTGGTACCATAACACTCTCACTGGTACCATAACACTCTCACTGGTACCATAACACTCTCACTGGTACCATAACACTCTCACTGGTACCATAACACTCTCACTGGTACCATAATACCCTCACTGGTACCATAACACCCTCACTGGTACCATAACACCCTCACTGGTACCATAACACTCTCACTGGTACCATAACACTCTAACTGGTACCATAACACCCTCACTGGTACCATAACACCCTCACTGGTACCATAACACCCTCACTGGTACCATAACACCCTCACTGGTACCATAACACCCTCACTGGTACCATAACACCCTCACTGGTACCATAACACCCTCACTGGTACCATAACACTCTCACTGGTACCATAACACTCTCACTGGTACCATAACACTCTCACTGGTACCATAACACTCTCACTGGTACCATAACACTCTCACTGGTACCATAACACTCTCACTGGTACCATAACACCCTCACTGGTACCATAACACCCTCACTGGTACCATAACACCCTCACTGGTACCATAACACTCTCACTGGTACCATTACACTCTCACTGGTACCATAACACTCTCACTGGTACCATAACACTCTCACTGGTACCATAACACTCTCACTGGTACCATAACACTCTCACTGGTACCATAACACCCTCACTGGTACCATAACACCCTCACTGGTACCATAACACCCTCACTGGTACCATAACACTCTCACTGGTACCATAACACTCTCACTGGTACCATAACACCCTCACTGGTACCATAACACCCTCACTGGTACCATAACACCCTCACTGGTACCATAACACCCTCACTGGTACCATAACACCCTCACTGGTACCATAACACCCTCACTGGTACCATAACACTCTCACTGGTACCATAACACTCTCACTGGTACCATAACACCTTAACTGGTACCATAACACTCTCACTGGTACCATAACACCCTCACTGGTACCATAACACTCTCACTGGTACCATAACACTCTCACTGGTACCATAACACTCTCACTGGTACCATAACACCCTCACTGGTACCATAACACCCTCACTGGTACCATAACACCCTCACTGGTACCATAACACTCTCACTGGTACCATAACACTCTCACTGGTACCATAACACTCTCACTGGTACCATAACACTCTCACTGGAACCATAACACCCTCACTGGTACCATAACACTCTCACTGGTACCATAACACTCTCACTGGTACCATAACACCCTCACTGGTACCATAACCCCCTCACTGGTACCATAACACCCTCACTGGTACCATAACACCCTCACTGGTACCATAACACCCTCACTGGTACCATAACACCCTCACTGGTACCATAACGTAAAGTACAATGTAAATGGTAAAGTACAATGAATACTGATTAAAACTATTTTAACTTGTGTTGACAAATGGTGGTGAGCATCGGAGGGAGTGGTAGCCTAATATGGTTTTCGGACCAAAGAGGCCTTATTTATTATATTTTAATAAGTTTGATCATGATTGCAATATTTATGTGATGTTCTATAACGTACATTGAATCATATTTTCAATGCAGAGGGATAATACCAGGCCTGTATAAGAAGAAAATCCGTAAAATGTCGGGAAATGCAAAGATTTGCAGCTGGCATTAATGTCGGTAGAGTTAACCTAACCTTCAAGATATATTAATCATATTTCATCGAATATTATTTATACGGGCCTGGTATTATCCCTCTGCTTTTAAAATATGATTCAATGTACATTATATAACATCACATAAATATTGCATTAATGATAAAACTTATTAAGATTAAATAAATAAGGCCTCTTTGGTCCGAAAAACATATTAGGCTACCACTCCCTCCGACGCTCACCGCCATTTGACAACACAAGTTAAAATAGTTTTTATCAGTATTCATTGTACTTTACTGAGATCACACACACCATACTTTATACAACAAAATATACTCAAAATTATATTTTATATCTCTGGTGTAAGTTAATGATATACCTCGCGATATATCCTGTATATATATGTATATAATATAATATACTGTATATATATATATATATATATATATATATATATATATATATATATATATATATATATATATATATATATATATATATATATATATATATATATATATATATATATATATATATATATATATATATATATATATATATATATCATATATATAAATTATGTTATATTATATTATTATATTTATATTTATATTATATAAATATTATATTTATATAATTATTTATATATATATATCAGCTACACCATATAAAAATAAATAAAGGTAATGTGTATGTATATTTGTTGTCAATCAGAGAGTGAACCAACAGTGAAGACCCCAACACACTGTAACGTGATGACTATACCACACCTAAGGGGCTACAGTGAACCACTACACCACAACCACCACTACCACAACAACAACAACTACAACAACACGATGATGATGAAGGAGGTGGTGCTGGAAGCGGAGATTGTCCTCACACCTCCACTAACCACTGAGATGAACACTGTGAGGGTGGAGGTGGGAACACTCGACATGAACAATACTACTGTGGGATGGATACACTTCGGACGCCGTCCATCTGTTGGTGAGGAGAATCTGTTGTTCCATTGTCTCCAGGATTATGTTGGTCGTGTGTTGACTCCCTGGAATATCACACCATTACACAACACCATCAGTATCATACTCAAGGTAAGGCCCTCTCTCTCTCTCTCTCTCTCTCTCTCTCCCTCTCTCTCTCTCTCTCTCTCTATATATATATATATATATATATATATATATATATATATATATATATATATATATATATTCATTTTTGTCAAATCTTCATGTTAATATTAAGTTTCACAACTGCTCTCCAACTGTCCTAACAAAAAAAAACAAAAACAAAAAAAAATCTTCATCACTTTCGATATAAGTTTTTATTGTTAAGGACCTCACCAGCTACCTTATGCCGTGTGAGAAGGGAGGCTTTGGAACCTCCTAAAACAACGCCTTTTAATGCTCACAGGTTTCGAAAGGGCTGAGATTGAAGGGATCTCAGGCGTGTGGGGTACGAGTAATGGAGATGCCTCAGGACCCCCGTAGGTATTCTCTTAGATTAATAAGCCTGACCAGCTCCCTGTGACCGTTCTTAGGTGCCTAAAGGCTCGACTGCTCTTTGGTGAGAGAGCTTTCGTGCCTCGCTGGCTGCAAGGCCAGTAAAAGATCTCGGATTAAGTCGTGGACATTTAGTTTTACTATTTACTTTAAGTTTGGCCGCGGATGGAGGATTAGTAGGGATTAGTAGGACGACGGTTACACTTCAAGCACCCCTGTCGAAAAATCAGAGTCCCATTTACTTAGAACTCTTGTGCTGCTCAGTTGGGAGCTGCGGCACGATTGGGCCGTCTGGCCCAGGGGAGACCTTAGGGTTGGTGTGCTTGGCTCATAAGGTTTCTGTTGGCCGAACGACCGAAAACCTTCTAGAAGTAGGCGGATGAGACTTATGCGAGACCAAATCACATTACCATTTCTTTTGTATTATTGGTCCTAAATTGAATTGAATTAGAGCGAGATGACTGGTCCATCAGCAAGAAAATTTACATGTACTACATGCAAGGTGTACCGCTGGTGTGAGGACTTCAGCGGGAGGAGTGCGAGCGACCTAGACTCCTCGAGTGTTTGCGACTTTTGCAAACTCGAGGAGAGGTTGATGAAGCACATCTCACTGCTCACGAAGGAGAACAACTCCCTAAAGGAGGAAGTTCTCCGGATGGACTCACAGAGGTGTGACTGCCATGTGAGAGACAAGGCAGTCCAAGGAGCTTCTTCACCTGAGAGCTCCACCACGGCGGTAAAGACCAAGAAGAAGAAGAACAAAAAGAAGAAGAACAAGAAGAACAACAACAACAAGAAGAACAACAACAATGAAGAAGGAAAAGAGACTGCAGAAGGAAAAGAGACTGCAGAAAAGTGTGATGGAAAAGAGGAGGAGAATATGGAGAAGGGAGAAAAACCCAAGACAGTTGAGGAGGGATTAGAGGAAAGTGAGGAATCAAATAAGAAGGAAAAGAAAATGAAGAAGGTAAAGAAGACGAAGAAGAAGCAACCTGGAGGAAGTGACGAGCCCGGCAGGAATTAAAAAAACTCTCGGGTTCCTCACAAGGCATCTCGTGCTCCTACCAAGGAGAGGCCTGGGGATATACACATTGTAGGTGATTCCCAGGCACGAGGGCTGCAACCCCTAATGGCAGATCGCCTTCACACTTCTGTGAAGGTGAATTGTTTGCCAGGTTATGGCAATGCTGACCTCCGAAAGGAAGCTGAGAGGATCCAAACGTCCAGATCTGCTGTCATTGCACTCATGGAGAGTGGTAATGACATCTACCTGAGAAATGGTAGAGTAGGCATGACCGAAGGAGTCCTCTCGGATGTGCTCAGTGCAGTAGATGACTGTGGGTTAAAAACCCGCAGAAGGGTAGTTGTTGGCATGCTCCCAAGGAGAGGCCCTTTAGGGACTGCTCTGTCAAAGAACATTGCAGTAAATCAGCGCCTGGCTGATTTGTGTACTGCCGAGGGGGTGCTCTTTGTGGACCCCTACACCTCACTCTTTGGTAGAGACGACCTCTACAAGAGGGATGGTACACATCTCTCACTAAAGGGGAAAGAAGTGCTTTCCAAATTAATGGAAGACGCCGTCCGACGATGTCTCAGGAGCACTCGACCGAGCGTGGAGGAGAGCCCTCGTCGCTATGCTAGAGTGACCCCAGAGAAGACATTCGCTGAGATCCTGAAGAAGGATATCCCCAGCACTACCAAGACAATGTCCAAACCAGGAAACGGAGGAGTATAGGGAACCCTGCAGTTGGGGGGTTCCCTGAAGGTTCTATTGTTCAACGCCAGGTCCATCCGAAACAAGTTTTTGGAACTGTGGGCCCTCGTTGCGACAGAGGAACCCGAGATGGTGGCCATAACGGAGTCATGGTTGAGAACCTCAGACAGAGATCTTGAAGGGGAATTCGTGATTCCAGGCTACCAACTCTTCCACAAAGATAGAGAGGACAGAGGGGGTGGTGGTGTGCTGTTGTATGTAAAGAACTCCATCAAATCGATGACCTGCAACATCACATTGAACCACGAGCTCCTTGGAGTTGACCTAGAAATAGGCACTGCAAAATACAGAACCCTGCTGCTTTATAGACCCCCTGGACAACTCAATGAGATGGACAGGGACCTATACCAGTTGCTGGGTGAAATAGTGGACGGCAGGGTGTGCATCCTTATGGGGGACTTCAACACACATGTTGACTGGGAAACCAGAGAGCCCTCTGCCGAGAACACACCACTCTTGGAGTTTGTAAATGATGAATTCCTCACTCAATGGGTAAGGGAGCCAACAAGAGGTGCTAACA